>CABHPQ010130222.1:10525-23832 GCA_902168405.1 Peromyscus aztecus | reverse complement strand
TGGGCAATGCCGGTTCTGGGAAAGGGCATAGGGCTTTTGAGTTTCCTTCATCTGGTCTCTTCCCAAGAAGCTTCAAAGGGTTCCAAGATGCCTTCAGAAAGCATAAGGAATGAGTTGAGGGACAGTGGACCCAGAAGAGATTGTAGCTTTAGCTTTGTACTGTCTGACAAGATCGACTGCTAGCTGGTGTCATAGATTCTGACTGAACAGTGTTACCCAGATCACAGAGGTAGTTACCTTTTAATACTTCTTCTGATTAAAGCAACACTTTGTCCCATCCCACCCTCAACACACACAGCTTTTGTTGTTTGATTTTTGAAACAGGGTCTCATGTAGCCTACACAGGTGTCAAGCTCTCTATATAGACAAGGATGACCTTGACCTTTGACCTTCCCACTCCCAATCTCCAAAGTGCTTCCTATAGTTGTGTACCTAGATACACTTTTAATAGGGTATAGAGGACAGTCCATTTGCCAATGTTAAATAAGATTATGATGGAAAGAAAATTAAATAAAGGCACATGTGATCTATTCAAGAAGACCAAATTCTATACACCACTGAAATGATGGAAAGAGACCAAAACACAGAGCAAACAGTCAAGATCAAGTTCTGCAGCCCCCATTATCTGGATGAAGAATTCAGAATGAGATTGTGTGGCCAGAAGGCTGGAGGGGAAGGTGCAGGCACAGGGGACTTGTCCCCACTGCATTCTCTATTTGTGCTCACAGGAGGCCACTACATAAGGCGACCTTGATGATATATGAAGGGCTGAGACTGTGGACATGGGAAAGAGCCAGTGCCTAGGGGTCTCAGAGCTGGTGTCATAACCCTGGTCTGACCAAAGTGCTTCTGGCCCAGTTTGGATCCCTTTGTCTAATTTCTTGTTACTGTGTGCTGTGGAGTAGGTTGGAGTTTCCATGTTTCCCACAGGGGGACAATGGTAACTGAGTTGAACCATCAGGTAAGAACAGGTGATTCTGCCATAGTGTCTGAGAATGCGTAACCCAGTGGAGTTGATGGAGGAGGCACGTGAGACATACTGCAGGCATGCACACAGAAAAGCCTGAATGCCTAGGTGCAGAAAAGGACAGAAGCATGAAGAAGTGAGTTAGTGATAACTCTGGAGGCCACTATCTTTGTACCCCTTGACCACTGCTTTGTCTTTGGTCACGTCACAGAACTCAGTTTGACACCAGTCATGTATGGAAACACTGGACATACAAATTTCATAGGAGCAAAAATCACAAACAGTTGCAAACTATTACATAAGGAACACGCCTTACTGTAAATGCTGCTTGAAGCCCAGAGCATATAGACGTCCCTCCTGAAGATATTGTGGGTAAACTTTTTGCCAGCAGGTCTCTGTCAGTAGCACTGTTGATCTGCTTGAGTTCACTTTGTACGTAGGCAGCACTGTCAAATGTCACCATCCCGACCCAGGACCCCTGCTCCACTGTCTGCAGCAGGAAAAGCTTGCTTGCCTGATTCATTCGGTTAAGACGGTCATCGCTCTGCAAGGGCAAGCAAATAAAAAGGGTCAAGTTGACCCTTAAATGAACAGACCAACAACAGACCAGTCTAAAGGGTATTTGGAAGTGACTGCCCCAAGTGAGTGTGTAATCAAGCTGGATGGCCTGTTTTCCATTTGTACCTACCGTTCACTTTGGGTAAAATTTTAGAGTTTTTGCATAAATAGCAAAAGACAAAAAGCTATATTAGGCAATCATTGGAATACAATGCATTAGGAATAGGTCTAAATAAGGCTTATATGGAACTCTAGATCTATGTGTGTTAACGAAATATGAACAATATTAAGCTTATTAATCAGATATTTGCTTATAGGTTGACATTAGTTTAATTTGACAGAAGAGACAGTTGATAATGGGTCTGTGGAATGAGGCAATGTGAGAGCTCTCTCTCTCTCTCTCTCTCTCTCTCTCTCGTGTGTGTGTGTGTGTGTGTGTGTGTGTGTGTGTGTGTGTGTGTGTGTGTGTGTGTGCTTCTCACCACCTGGAGCTCACTGATCACAGGTCCACAGGCATTTGTCTGTTTCTACCCACCCAGTGCTGGGATCCTAAGGGAGTTGGGGCCTTGAACTCATGTCCTTGTGCTTTCAAGGCAAGCACTTCATCAGCTGAGCTCTAGTTCCAGTCCAAGATGAGCATTTCTGAGGACAAAGCTATTGCTGGGTGTGGACCCTCCCGTTGTATTTATTCTCCACCAAGTCCAAATTGTGGGCCAGATTGTATCATACATGTACACAGACCTATGATTCACATCCCCAAAATGAAGGCTCAGTGAATGTACCGTCATGCTCCCAGACTTATCAAGAACTAAACACAGAATTCTCTGTCCAATCTGCAGCAACGAGAAGGTGGGTGTAGGCGGCTGAGTCGTCATGGGAGTGGCTTGTTGAAAGTCCTCAGACTCCTGGATGACTTCCCACGTGCTGCGGAGGTTGCACCGTTGGTTTTGGGCATTTGGAGCTTCCTTATTGTGATTTTTTTCTGTACAGAATTCAACCACCTGAAATTGCCAATATAATGATGCTTATAACAGTCACATACTTGTTAAAATAACTAACAAAATAACCCCCCTATTTTCCCACCCTCAGGTTTCTCTGCTAGCTTATAACCATGGCTCCATGTCACTACGGTACATGGCACTTCTGGGGAAAATCAGTCTGAAGTCGGGTTTCCATCCATGTCTTCAGCCTCATTGGATCTCAGTGAACAACCCAACTGCTATAAGGCGGTTTCCTTTGCTCTTGAGATTTTCTACCCAAGACATCATCCTTCACACCACACTCTTTAGTATTCCTCTCTGTCCAGTCTTATCTCTCCATCTTCAGACTACCAGACTCCATTTCATTACTTCCTGAACCCCATTAATCAACATGCTGCATTCAACCTTGAACACGCATCATTCCAGCTCTCTCTAAAATCTACCTGGAAATCTTTTTTCTCGAACTCCATGTCTTCACAATGACCCCATCACTTTCCTCTGGTGCTTCCTCACCCTTTTCACACCTTTCCATACTCAATGTCAGCACTACGAACCCTGCCACCCAGTTCAAGAAATCAGGAAGTTTCTGCTCTCCTCCCTCAACAAAACAACCAAGAGCTAGACATTTCTTCCTACTTATAGTTCATAATCTACACCCCCCTCGATTCAGTGAAATCTCCATCATCCGAGTCCTCACAGTCCTTCCTTCACACTGTGAACATGACTAATCTGGCTTTCCACCTTGCTATTTCTCCAATTTCTTCACCCCACAGTGGTTGAGAACTCTTTCCTTTTACTCTAATAAGACTAGACGTCTCTAAGACTTTTATATTTAAATTGTATGTGGTGTCCTATGAGTGTTGTGTGTACAGATATGTGTGTGGGTGCACATGCAAGTGTGTTCACGTGGAGGCCTGAGGTCAATGTTAGGTGTCTTTCCTCAGTCACCTTCCACACTCAGTTTTTTGAGACAGGATTTCCCCGTGAATCTGAAATCCATCTATTTGATGAAATTGGCAGGCAATGACCATCAGCGATCTACCTTTCTCCATCTCTCAGGGATGGCACCCTTAGCTTTTCCATAGGTTCTGGGGATCTGAACTCAGGTCTCTGCACTTGATCAGCAGACAATTTACCAGCTGAGCTGTGTCTCTGTAGCCCTATAAGACTCTTTGTGTGGTTCATGATTACTCACACCCTACAAGCCTTGCAGCTTCTCATAGCAAATAGCAATCACAAGGGTCGATTTTCCCTTCACTCCTCTCCTTCCTTCTGGCTGTGGAATTCAAGTCTTTAGTTTCTTCTGCTCTATCCTGTAGATCTTCAGGCTTGCCAAGCTTCTTCACCCCTATCCCTTTGCTCCTGATTCTTTACCAGGAAGATCCTTCTCCATCACCTGCTTTGTAAATCTGCCTTCATTCACTCCCCAGATGTTTTCCTCATCTTCTAGCCTCCTAGAGAATGTCCATCCTTTTAGTCCTCCGTGGTCTTAGAGTGCAATGGACAAATGTCAACAAACTCTTTTGCCATCCAACTGTACATTCGGGCTATAAACCCAACAGACAATGTCACATTAATTTTTTATCCTCAAGACTTGGCCCTGGGGGACACTCAGCAAGAGTTCTGTATGCTTGTTTTCTGCAATCAAGATTATCCCAAGGAGAACCAACTGCTGATTTCTCCCCTAAAACTGCTAGTATCTCTAAAACTGGATCCTCCCCTGGAGCACTTGGGCAAAACCAAAACCAAACTGACCTCACTAAATTCATACGAGCACTGGGGAAAAGAATAAGGCACTTACAGAGTCAATAGTTTGATCATACATTATGGACGCCTTCTCACTTTGTTGCTTATCTGGTACGAACACACAATCTTTTTTATACAGTCCTGTTACTGGGTCCTTTCTGCAGCTTCCTTTTTCGACACAACTGCCTCCCTGGCACCAACGAACTACATTTTTCCCGGAAATAGCTGCTGAACATCTGAAAACAGATTAAGATTAAATGCTTAGTCAGTGGGTCCATAACTCACCTGAAATTTGTATGATTTTGTATGATTTTTTTCATTGAATCAAGAAGAAATTACATATCTTCACATAACAAAAGCACTAAGTTTATACCAGTCATTTATGTGGCTAGAAAGTACCAGAGGGGCTTCATATATAGTACCATCACAGCCCAGTTAGGATCAAAGTCCTCAGGTTCCTCCAATCCAGTCTCCTCATTCTAGAAAATCAAGAGTCCGCTTAGCTTCCCCACACGACTTGCTGATATCTTCTTCCCTGTGTTTACCTATTTGTCCTGATTCTTTATTCCAAACAGTTTTTGTACAGTGATTGTATGTTCATTGACAATTAATTTTTTATATTATATGTTTATGGAGTTTGTTATAAATGGAATACTTTCCCCCATGCTTCATTTTTTAAATTACAGATTTGAGTATATAAATAATAAAAGTGTAAAAGAATATTTGATAACTCATTAAAACTATAAAGAGAAGGGAAAAACATGTTTCATCATCAGAAATAAATGACTGCTGACTTGTTGGAAGATTTTCTGTATGTCAGCATAACAGTGCTTTGTTTTCTGATTAAAAAAATTATTGAGCTGGCAAATTTAAAATCTTAATATATAGATATATAGTGTATTCTTGCACAATGTGGTTTTAATTATTTTTATCTTTTGACATTGTATGAACTCACCCTAACTTGCTAAATTTACTTTTTCTGTTAACTTTTAAATACCCAAAATAAAACGTGTGTAAACATCAAATTTCACATAAAATTTTGAGCATATTCTAAAAATCTCTTGATATGGCTTGTCTATCATTTACTTAAAATGTTTTTTTTAAACATGAAATTAGTTGCTTGAGAAACAGGAAAAAAATGAGAGCTCTGATAATTGTCATCTTCTGGGGAAGTTGCTTTGATTTCTGACTCTAAACTCCATGCCTGGGAGCTGTCAACTGCATGTGATAACCTGCAAAGCAGAGATGACCTCATCTCCGTCTAACATGAATCTCTCAGTTTCTAGTACATATGATCATTTTTATGTTTATTAATTATTTTTATTTCTTACTTTATGAATCAGATATTCTTTGTATAATTTTCTATTAGTGGTTCATTTATTTTCAGTTTTCTTTGTCTTTGTTTTTAGTTTTTTTCCCTTCCTCTCAAAGACTCTTGCATCCCAGCCTTGCCTCAGACTGGCTCAGTAGTTGACAATGGCTTTGACCTCTCACCCTCCTGCTTCCATCTCCAGCGTGCTGTGATTACAGGTGTCTGCCATCAGGACTGGCTTTGAAGGTGCCACAGTGAGTCCTATGATGCTAAAAACTTGACTTGTTTTGTTTTTGTGAGCATATGTTGTTTTCTGTTTTCCCTTTTACTCTATTTAGTTAATGTAAAACAAAATTCTTAATTTATGGATAGTCACATTTTTTTCCTTTTTCTTTCAATTATGCCTTTCTCTAGTTTTGTTTTTGAGACAGGGCTTTACTATGTAGCCCAGGTTAGCCTTGACTTCACATCCTTTTGCCTCAGCCTCTTGAGAGCTGAAATTATACACATGCCACAGCAATCATCTATTATTTTAATTCTTAAGTGCACAGAAAAACTTTCACTACATAGAGATCTGAACATATAGAAAGATTTTTCACTGCATGTAGATTTGATATTAATATTTATTAATTTGAGATGTATTCATATTAATAATTTACATGCATAGACTTGAGCACATAGATGTGTATAATTTACATTGTGCTTTTTTATTTGATAAGTTTATCCAATTGTAAGAGATTCTATTATTTTTTCCATAGTTAAAATTTTTCTTTATATCTTAAGAAATCTTACCTCTCCTCATATATCTATTATTCAAATTCTGCTAAATTACTGTGCATGTAAATTATTGTCAATATACAATTTTTTATTTAATTCAGTTTTGAAATGTCTTTAAAAATTGACAAGTAAAAGTCCATTTTATTATGATCCTTTTCCAGAAATAATCTCACTGAATGAATGCTGGGGTCTTTGAATAAGATACAAATGTATTTTTTACTAGAATTTCATAGAATTCATAAATCAACTTTTGTTGACTTTGTACACTTCATGTATTGAAATCCTCCCTGCCTTTGTTTTCTTTTAAGCCTTTCAAAATCATTTTGTAGTTTTCTCCAGGTTTATCTTTATCATTTCTTACTGTGTTTTCCATTGAATTGCTGTCTTCAGTGGAGTATTTCCGCTCTATTTCAGGGTGAATTATTGCTAACATATGGAAAGCATGTGGAATGACCCTTTGTATCATGTCCCTATGTTGACTTCCCTTGACGATCTGAACTTCACTTTACTACCTTGGGTTTTCTAGGTGCCACATTCATTTGTGGAAGCGCCATTTTCTCCCCCCCCTCCCTCCGTGGCAACCTTGTTGTGTACTTCCTTAGTTTTGTGTGCTATTGAATTGAATACAGCTTCCTGAAGAAATTGAGACAACTGTGATCATAGAGGCCACCCTTGTCTTCTTGCTGAGGCTGTCCCTACCATTTCCTTATTAAATATGGTATGGTCTGTTGGATTGCATAGATAGATACTCCATAATATATGAGAAGAGTAGCTTCTGGACAGCTATCATGTTTTGATTACTTCTGGGCCTACACATACCTTAAAAGTTTGCTTGGAGACAAGAAACAATGAATATTATTAATATGTTTAGATAAAGGTTTATTTGTTTGTTTTTCAAGACAGGGTTCTCTGTATAACAGCCTTAACTGTCCTGGAAATCATTTTGAAGACCAGAATGGCCTCGAACTCATAGAGATCCACTTGCCTCTGTCTCCCGAATACTGGGATTAAAGGCGTGACCCACCATGCTTGATTTGACAATTTTTTTTTTTTTAAAGAGGGCATGGCAGTCATGTAGGCTGATGTGCTCAGTAACTGTGGAAGGGTGAATAAGTTGATAGATATTTCTAGATCTCAAAAAGCAGTGTGCACAAATGAGCCTTGCTCTTAAGGGAGGACACAGTAGCTAATGGTGTGGAAGCTTAGAAAGGAGAAGTGGGACAAACAGACCATGGTGCCCATTGGCTGAGATTTGAATAGTCAAACCGACCTGTGGTCATGACAGCACAGTGACTCTGGGTCTATGTGACAGAGATCACAAGCAGAGGCACCTGGCAGACTGCACACCACCACGATCACATAGTAGGAACTCAGTTAGCAGGACCACTTGATATAAGACAGAAAACTGGTATTTTAAAAGTAATTCAAGGAAAAATTGGTTGCACTGTAAAATTATTTGGTAAAGCAAAGTCAAAATGTACATACCTTACTGCTTCTGTTTTTCCATTGGATATGTAGAATTTCTCCTCATTGTTGTATTCATCGAACACTCCCCACTGGAAATGAGCCCACTCATGGACAAAGGCCTTCTCTGTGAGAAAAAAAGTCAAACAGCTGAAGACAAAAAAATGTGGTAAAATAACCTCACACTAGAAAATAATTCTTCTAAATGCTTGTTTTGCTTGGCTTTATTCTTTATTTCTAAGTAAAAAAATTGGGAGCTTGCGTTCCTTATCATGACCTATTATGACAAGTATACAGTTATGCAGAATACACACATTTATTTTGGCTTGTTGTGTGTTCATGGGGTGATGAATGAGAGCAGGAGGTTATCTACACTGGTCAGGCAGCTGCCTCATCACACAGTGTGTGGTCTTGTGGAGGACATGCAGGAGAAGAGGAAATGCTTTGCAGTACAAGAGTTAAATCCTTAGCACCGTGTGGGAGTGATTAATAACACCAGCTTTTTCCTGCTGTTCACCTCTGTGCTCTTTAATCACAGCTCATTTCTGAGTATTTTGCTCTAGGCCACATCATCCTCTTGTTCACCTCTGGTTCCTTTGACACCTGCTTTCTTTGGTTAACATCGCTCACTGTCTCTGCAATGGTAATTACCACTCTTCTCTCAAAACCAAGCTTCCACCTAGTCCTGGTGGCCAGCGCCTGTAACCCTAGCTGTTCGAGAGGCTGAAGCAGAAGGATCATTAGTTCAAGGCCAACCTTGGCAATATTTTTGAGATTCTGTCTCCAAAGCATTAAGAAAAACAAATCAAGCCCTGGTCTAGCCAATGGCCACCCTAACATGCTCAGAGCAGGCCAGACACTCCTCTTTTGTAGTTGGAGCATATCTCATTATGGCACTTAGCATCTTATTCTGTCACCGCAGCTTATCTCCATGAAGACAGGCAATATTATTTCTCTCCTGTTGTATCTGGACACATCATATCTAGAGATTATTTGGCGTCCATTAAGTATCTGTTATATTTGGATGACTCTTAGTGACTTATGTGCATCTTAATGTTTCTGAATTATAATTCCAGGTGGGCTGAGTTTGGAGAGCTAGGTAAGAGGGGCATGCTGAAGAACTCCAATCTAGGCTCTGCTTTCAAGTTCTAGAAAAGAAATAACTGTTTGTCAAGGCAGCAGAAGATTTTGAGGGCAAAGGACTGGGGTCATGGTCTATAAAGAATTTATTTAAAGGAATGGTATGATACCCAGCTGTGGCAGTTAGTATGAGCTCAGGACTGGAAAGCATAGTTAGACCAATTAATTCAACACATGCTTATTGGGTCATAGGTCGGGAATCTTCTGTTCCGGTTCTGGAAATGAAATGGAATAATGTACAACAAAGGTGAAGATTCAGACCCTCCAACCAGTATGTAACACATGGGGGGTGAGGCAGGCAGCACCATGGCTTTGCCCTTTCCCTCTGCCTTGCCCAAGTAAAGAAAAGCAACCTGATTGTGACGAGTCTAGTCTTTTTTAGATATCAGTTTTCCAACGCTAGTTATTCAACAACACTCATTACTCAACAACTAGCCACATTTGTGTATATGCATAAAGCTCATGTATGTACTTTGAATATTTCTTTCAAAGATTGCTCTACATAGCTCATATTGACATAATACAGTGTATTTTTAATAAGGATTGAACTTTTTCTTTGTTTGGTCCTTTTGTTTAAGGGTCTCCCTGTGTAGTCAAGACTAACTCATACTCAGGATCCTTCTGCCTCAGCTGCCTGGGGTAATTGGTGTGCAACACACACACACAGAGGTGGGGAGGGAGGGAGGGAGAAAGGGAGGGAGAGAGGGAGAAAGGGAGGGAGAGAGGGAGGGAGAGAAAGAGAGAGGAGAGAGAGAGAGTTTTGAGAGATGACGCAGGATGATTCTGTCTGCTACCTAGAGAGTGGTACCCCATGCAGCACTACCTGAAAGCTTGTTAAAAAATTGGAGTGTGAACCTCTCCTGAATCCTACAGAATCAAGAATCAAATTCTGCTGAATCAGGAACTCAAATCAGAGCCTGAGCGCACTATCACCATCTGGTGGCTTTCTTATGAACTGCAGGAAGGAGATTTTGTTCAGTCGAGTGAAGCTCATAGATCCATAGAAGTCTAACCTTCATGCCATGTCACTGAAATAGCCTGCCACTATAGTAAAATGTCACACATGTGCAAGTTCACAAACCGATGTTAAGTTATAGCTCAGAAATACATGGCTCTGACTCCTTGTTTTAAATGAAAAAGCATGCTTCATTGGCTTTATTTCTGGTTTCCTTGTCACCTGTAGGCTTACTCAGAAAGGGAATACAGTAGTTAATACACAATTGCTGTGTTATGTTACTTGCTGAAATGCTTTAGCTGAGTCCATACCTTGTGGTCCATACTCTTTCAGCTTCTTTCCTGCTAAGAAGTCAGGCGTCAGGTGGATCCTGATTCCCTTTTCTCCGCACGCACCTACATGCTCAGTGTGCGGCTGGTCTTCACCTACAGGGCTAGTTGCTGACACCAGGATATCAGCCTGAAGGATAAGAAAAGATGATCACACCATTTCAGCAAACAAGTTGGCCTTACTCACAGGTGGGAGATTTTGGCACAATTCCATTTCATTCTGTACTATTTTGCCTCAAACAAACAAATGAACAGAAATAAAAACTAAATTTCAGAAGAAAAAGATGTCAAAAAGAACTTGTTCTCACATTTTTGAAGGTTTCAAGTTTTGGCCTCTCATAATCAGGTTTTGTGTTCCAGTTTTCAGGAATCAAAATGGCAACATTTTTGAAATAAAATCTTTTCCCTGTAGCTTCAAACAGGTATGGGGAGGCCCGAGTCACCATGTCCTGGGAGGAGAGAGCATGCATAACATCACTGAAAATAGACTAAGTTACAAGTCATTTAAACATGCATCTGTATTTTCCTTTCAAAAGACTAGCTGGGCAGGGACATGGCTTCCTTAATAACAGTGACCAATCTTCCTGAGTGTCAATCATACAACAGAGCAATGCTGAGCAATATAGACTCTAGGGTCAGATGCTAATCCTGGCTCCACCTCTTCTTGAGGGACATTAGGCACTTTCCAATTCTAAGCTCTGATTTCACCACTTACAGCGTGAGAAACATTGTTGTGACTACTTCACAAATGACATCACACATGTGACACTATTGTGGACATTATTTTAAGATGTGTTACATTCCTTTATGCTGTGGAATATTTGTTTAACGATACAAAGATGTGTTGCATTCTTTTATGTTGCATTTGTTTAACTCCATAAAGCTGTGTTACTTTGCCTGTCTGAAACACCTGATTGGTTTAATAAAGAGCTGAACAGCCAAAAGCTAGGCAGGAGAGAGGAATAGGCAGGGCTGGAGGGCAGAGAATAAATAGGAGGAGAAATCTAGGAAAAAGAGCGAGGAGAGAGAGGAGGAGAAGGAGAAGGAGAGGAAGAGGAAGAGGAAGACGATAGGGACCACCCACCCAGCCATACAGCTAGCCATGGAGTAAGAAGGAAAGAAAGATATATAAAATAAAGAAAGGTAAAAAGCCCAGAGGCAAAACTTAAAGAGAATTGGGTTAAGTTAAAAAAAAAGCTGGCTAGAAACAAGCCGAGCTAAGGCTGGGCATTCATAAGTAAGAATAAATCTCTGTGTATTTATTTGGGAGCTGGGTGGTGGGCCTCCAAAGAGTGAAAACAAAACAAAACAAAAAACCCAGCTACAGCACACACTAGGAAGAAGAATGTTTTCTTAACATTAATGTTTGTTCACTATCATCTAGAGCCCCCATTGTATTTGATCCCTCAACCATAAATAAAGCTTGGAGAAAGAAACTGAGAACTGAGGGTGTAATTCTCCGGCTCTCACACCACACAGCAGTGGAGACAATATGGCATACCTGAGAATTTCATAACAGTTAGGCTAAATCTAATGTTAAATACTACGGCAGCATTCATTTGAGTGCAGTATTAAGAGTTAGGTTTAAGGAAACAGCATCATTTAGTATCTGCAAATTGTGCATAGCTTTATTTCATACGAAAGAATGGGCAGCAGCAGTATGTGTCCCTGCAGACTCCCTGGGTGCACTATGACAAGACAGTAGAGAGTGTATAAACGATGCTGTAGAAAGAAGGCGCTGGGTCAGCTAGGACCGAGAACGGGCGTTGACAAGGAAAGGGGAGAGCACTGGTGTTCTGGGACGGGCAGGGGATGAGAGTCAGTTCACAGAGAGGGAATCAGAGGTGAAGAGGGGAAGACTGGGAAGTGGACCTTGCCTTGGGCAATCCAGGTAAGCCAAGTCTGCAGAACGCAGACAGCAGTGCTGTGTGAGTGGAGTCAGGAGGGTGAGAGGTGAGACACTGGGATCGGTGATTTCAGACAGCAGGTTAAGGAACGTCTGCGTTGAAGGGGGATGGGAGAATAGGCGTGGGGTGTGTTTGCTTGTTTTCATGGGAAGGGTTATAATCTGTAGATGTTCGTGGGACAGGATAACGCGAAAAGGAAAGAGGGCGCACTGCCGGAGCCAAGTCCTGGCTGGAGAGGCCTCATGAGGAGACTGCCCAGTTGAAGAGGATGTGGGAGGAAGACAGTCCATTGTGGTGAGGGGAGGCCGTGCTCAGCTAATGATGCAGAGCTGAGTCTTGTGCCTGCCCTTCTCAGTGGGAAAACTGGGGGAATGAATTTTTTTTCTCCAAGCCTAACCCATTTCAAATAGCGGCAATAGTGATTCCCTTTCTAAGTTAGAAAGCATGCTTAGTGCTTTGCATCTCTATCCCCCAAAGCCCAGATTTTAATAACCACTGGAAGAATTTAACATGCTGTCATTTTCCCAAATTAAAAAAAAGTAAAATCACCAAATAATTGGTGGTTGGGTATAAACCTGACTGCGTTTGAATACTTGACTATGATTCCACTTGTGAAATGTGACTATTTGATGCCTTCCAGAAGAAAGAGCAAGTGGCATGAAGCAAACGCTCTTGTCTATATGATTTCATAGAGGCGTATGTCACCTGTTCTGCATTCTGAGAGCGTGACATCGTGTCCACATGGACTTTTCAACTCTAAATGAGAGAAGGGTGTGGGACATTGTGTACTGGATGAGCCAGCATTCCCTAAGGACAAGCATAAAGCATTGATGGCAACTGGATTCCTGGTACCCAACATACCGGAGTGCTTGGCAAATATTTGTCATATAAATGAATAAAAGAGACTCATTGACTGACTGAGCAAATTATTATGATGGATGACAAACCGGTACATGAGCGCCAAGTCAGGTCTCTGTGCATTGAAGAGACACCTCCAAACACCCCCATTGTCATTTGTATATGTGTGTGTGTGTGTGTGTGTGTGTGTGTGTGTGTGAGAGAGAGAGAGAGAGAGAGAGAGAGAGAGAAAGAGAGAGAGAGAGAGAGAGAGAATTTCATCTGTGGAATGTCCTCCCAAGGCTTCTGCATGGACCGTGGCAGTACTGACAGGA
>CABHPQ010130222.1:0-10515 GCA_902168405.1 Peromyscus aztecus | reverse complement strand
GAGCGGCTGTAGAACCCCACTCCACACACAGAAGTGGTGGACAGAGCGGCTGTAGAACCCCACTCCACACACAGAAGTGGTGGACGGAGCGGCTGTAGAACCCCACTCCACACACAGGTAGGAGATCCTTGAACACTGTCTTGCTGAAGCTGCGCTGAATTAGGGGGATGTGTCCCAACAAGGGATCTGGGTAGAGAATCTCCCCTCAAAAAGATTATTGGAACAAGGGTTGAAGAAGAGTCAAAAAAGGCAGCTACAGTCATGGGGGAGGACATGTTCCCTGAACTCTTCGGACCTGGGATATCCAAGAGTAGGAGCTGGCTCTTTCTGAGCAGGGACTCTCAGAACACCATCATACTTAACTGTTTTCATGTTGCCCAGAAGGAAGTAGTGAAATCCAACTTAGCTCACATAACTCAGTCACTCTTCATATTAGAAAGCCAATTTAATGACTGTGGTGAGACATGAATATTTTTCAGGAGGAAACTCACCAAAGATAGTGAGGGCAAGCACCCTGAAGGCTCAAAGCTTCACAAAAGGCCCAGTTGCTGTTATTGGAGATAAGGTGCCAGTTTCTCCTAGCACATCCCTGAAATACACTGGCCTGAGCCAGCTGTGCGTCTCTTCCATTTTCTACCTTGTTTCTTTCTCCCAGTATTTTCTTCATTGTTGCTGTGGCCATCAAAAGCTCACCCCAGGTTCCTGACAACTGTTCAGTTGCAGGCATGAACTTGCTTGCGCTGAAGATGATCTGAAGGCCCTTGGGTTATGCAGGATGGCTTCTTGGGAAGCGGTACCACCCTCTATCCCCCACACCTGTTTGAGTTATACCCTGGCCAGGAATCCTGGCAGACAGAGATGGTTCTTCACCCACACTCCACTTTTCCAAGTTTGCTTTGTGAGGCATCCTTGGGCGTCTTCTGGACTTTAGACCCTCCCTCAGAAGGGGTAAAAAGGTGCCTAATGGAAGAGGGCTCATGGGGCCCTAACCTTCACTGCCCAACTGTTTGCTAGGTAGATTAACAGTCACTGCCTCCCGTTGTGTGCTCACTGGTGACCTCACCAGGGTCCCATGAATAGTTCGCACCCAAGTGTCACACAGACAGTCACTAAAAAAGCGCCCCTAAACAAAACTCTAGGACAGGGACTGTGAGGGGTGCTGATGGGGATGGGAAAGAACAGAGAGTGGGGGTGGCTACTAGTCACAATGCATGATACACATTATGAAATTGTCAAAGAAAAACATTAATTTTTAAATGCTCAAGAAGAAACTAAAGGCAACATACTGCCTAATAATGAAATGCATAAACAAATTAAACTAATATATTAAAGAGAGTAACAAATACAAACATAAACAATTAAAAATACAATAAAGTAAAAGCACTGCTAAAACCAAACAGCAAACAAACCAACAGGTAACTGGGAAGCAGTGCCAGGAACTAGTTTATTAAGCTCCTACGGTGTCTTAGGTACCAGTGTGCATTTTCATACGCTCCTCCCCAGGCTTTGTAAGAGAATGACTTATTATCAACCCATTTTGCAGAGGATTCTCACCCATTCCACAGCACTGACTGTGGATGTGCTGTGGGCAGACCGAGGACTCCAGGGTGATCTGTCGGAAAGTGTTTCCTCTTGTTTTTAGCTACCTGATGACAGTTTGGATGACTTTCCCAGCTTTTCCAGGACAAAGAGCTTCTGAATACCTTTCTTCCCTTTACAGAAGAGGTGCCAAGGTATGCCCATGCCCGTCCCAACCTGTGGCAGCTCTGAGGTGATCCCTTGCTTCCAGGTTGAAAATGTGCAGGTCTCTGCCCATTGGAAGGGTTAAGTTAGAACTTGTGCCTCAGGCTCCTATTTAGCATCACAGATTAGTTACAAGTAGAATAAAAAGAGGGTCTACTATGTGCTGGTGGTAGCATCCTGCAGAGGAATTATCTGCTGTGCAGTTACCAATGTCTGCTACATACAGCTGAATTTGCCTTTGCATAGAACAAAACAATTTTCAGTGACAACCTACAGCCAGAAAATACAGATGTCATTTGTTAAGTGCCAACAGCACATCTAACTTGGATTTATGTGCATTGCGTTCACCTTGTTTCTCATGAAAATCCTGGTGGGTAAAGAGTTACTGCTTTCCTTTTATAGATAAAGAATCTGAGATCCAGACATAAAAATATCTTGCCAAGTCAAGCAACTGGAGCCAAGACAAATCATGTTCTCTTTACCACAATATTATGCTTATTGATGATTTAATTACTATTAGCTAAGAGTTGACAAAGCATAGAAAATTGCCTCTTAGAACGCACCTTTATCTGTTGAATGAGGGCTTCATCTTCTGGCACATTGTGGTCGATGGCGATGACGATGCCTTCATAGCCATTGTTGTTGAGCTGGATGAGGGAATTGCTTAGAATCCCTTCCAGAAGGTGGAGGATCAAGATGAAGACAGGACTCTTCAATGATCCCATCATGTAGATTACCCTTTGGAAAGGGCTGGTTGTCAAGTGTCTTTACTACTATATATATATATATGCACAAAGCAGAGACACAGTTTTCTCCTTATCAAAGGTGATTTATTGTAGGTCTTTAACCTCTTGACCCTAAATAGTTCTTTACCACATTTGTCTACAATGTAAGAGTAAGTATTATTTAAAACCAAACTGTGTACTTTTGTTTCTATTTAAAGGGAATGTTGGGATTGCCTTAGGCTGTGCCAGATGCTTGAGCAAGGGTGGGGGAGCCTACATCCGGTTCCCAGAGACATGCATGCCAGAAAAGCAGGTTGGCCATTGGAAGATATGTTTACTTTCAAATATTTGTCTAGTCAGGGACACTGATCCACCCACCACCACCCTGGACCCCACCTTCCCAGCTTGACTTTAGTGCATTTAAGTAGACTTTTGTTTCCTGTAAGGCATCTCTCCAATTCTTTCTCCTGGTGGACTTCACTTTTAATCTCAGCAACACTGGAATGACCTCAGCATCTCATGGCATGCTCCTTATACAATCTATATACACCAAAGCATCAGTGAGTAGTTCAGATGGTACAAAATATTTTATACCAGAGAGAAAAGGTAAAACTTTGATTTTATTTTTCAAAACAAACTTCCCCAATTCCCTTAGTACCCCATTGCTTCTCTACAATTCACCTCCTACCAGCCATTAAAGTTTAAACCAACAACATGAACTTATTTTGCTGAACTTAAATGTCACCCTGAAAAGCGTAAATTATGGAGGATCAGCTAGATTCTTTCAAGCTCAACAAACTTCAGATGAAAATCCAAAGTGGCCCACCATGTTCCTGACGTCAAATTACTTGGAAATAGCTTTTACCCAAGCTTCAGATAGACAAAAGCATGAATTTTACCTTGTCTGTCCATTTTTTGGGCATTTGGCTCATAACAATTAATTTAGTATTGATTGCGAACGTACTAATAAACAATTGAAAAGGAAGAATTAAAGTAGAGGTTTAAAGTGATTGTGCACATGATCAAAGTACATGTTCATAGGAAAGTATGACTGCATTTGTCGTGCCTACAAATACAAAGTGTAGATCCAGGCCAGAGAGAGGACTGTGCATAGAGAAAGGCACTTGCTCTCAAGCCTAACAATCTGAGTTTGATCCCTGGAACTCTCATGGAGAAAGGACAAAAGAGACTCCTGCCAGTAGTTCTCTGACTTCTACATACATGCCTTGGCATAGGGACACACACACACACACACACACACACTCATGCACACATGCACACACTCAATCATGTAAAAAAAAAACCCCATAGATTCTAAAATATTTGTCTCCAAACTACAGGTTTGCTATTTTCTCTAGAAAAAAAGGTCCAAAGGTAAGTTTAGCATCTATTTGAGAGTTAATCTCATATAAAGGAAAGGAAACTGAGTCACAGAGGAATGGGAAGCAATGAAAGGAGATTGTTGTGGGGTATTTGAACACTGTATGAAGGTGTATTTGCTGTGATTGGTGTAATCAAAAACTGAACGGCCGATAGCGAGGCAGAAGATATAGGCAGGATTTCTGAGAAGAGAAAGGAAGAGGAGGAGATAATTGAGGTGCAGAGAGGATGCCAGGAGACACAGTGAGGAAATAGAAGATGCAAGATGAAAGAAAGGTAAAAAGCCTTCCTGATGTTTAAGGAAATGGTGATTGCAAAAGATGTCGGAGTGACCTGAGGTGGCGGGGATACTTGGATCTATAAGTAGTGGATGATGACTAAGGTGAGCAAGTGACTGAGGGTCTAGCAGACACAGGGAAGCAAGAAAACCTGAAGGTTCACTAAGGTGAATCTAATGGTCTCTACGATGAGCCATTTTTTGAACTGCTCAGATTCAATCTCATCATGTTTTGTTCCAATACTAAATAAAGAGGTTGCAGCTGTGCGTGTGTGTGTGTGTGTGTGTGTGTGTGTGTGTGTGTGTGTTTCTGTCAGTCTGTCTGTCTACAAGCTGAGAACAAAGGCAAGTTTAGTCATTCCTAGAATCTCAAGTTGATGACTAATTATAATTGCCTAAAGTATGTGAAGTAGGACAGTTATTGTGAGTGTGCTATTAAAACCATAGACAGGTTCATCGGTGTCTTTCTGCAATGTCAAAAGTTAATCAATAGAGTTAGATTGATAGGCTACATCAGTTCCACTGAGTACAGTTTATCAAGTTGTCCCAATTTTTCTTGAGATTATGGCTGTCAACAATCACAAGTTCAGGAATGCTCATCTTAATTACTAATGTTAACTCTCAGATCACACACTGCACTTCATATAGTAGTATATACCCATCGGTATGTGTTTCAGAATAACTACCAAGGATTTAAAGAGGCTACATAGAGAACAAAACAGTCTCATTCAAGGCAGAGTCAGAAGGCTGCTGCAGAGGCAGAAGAGCCGCTGATGATACTTAGACAAGATGATGACAAACCCTACTGAAGAGCTTGTAGACACTGAGGCACTGAAGTACAGGATCTTTGAGGTGAGTCACAGGCCAGGTCTAGGTGTACAAATGGGTGGGTGGGTGGATGGATGGATGGATGGATGGATGGGTGATGGATGGATGGATGGATAGACAAACAGCAATTAAAGTGGATTATGTCAAACAGTGGAGACTACTGAGCTGAAGTCCCTGGGGAATAGTCAAGAGTTCTCTGTCTCTCTGTCTCTTGACACATGTCCTGGGTGATCAGACAACAGGTCCATGGCTACATCACCATCACAGTGTTAGGTGTCCCTTCCTCCTTTCATGGGATCCAAGTGAGGGTGTTGCATCTCATTCATCTGATGTGCTTGGTAAGTTCTTGTTTTTTTTTCTGATATGGTTTTTAAACACCCACATGTCCATGTGTTCTTAATTATTTCAATAAGTTCTTAAGTAGTATTTTATTACTTGCACAAATAAGTTATTTGTCAGCTTGTGCCTTGTGGTTCATGCTGGATAGACAGCTATGTCCACATGTGCAAATAAGATACAGGTTTATTCTCCCTCTACCTTTGCACTTAGAATGGAGCCAAAGTGGAGCCTTTAGCTGCACTGTTCTTGCTGCATTTTTGACAACAGTGGTTCCTGTGAGAAGGTCTCAGTCTGTGTTTGTGCCTTCACAGATTGACTAGGCCTTCCAGCTGGCCCCGTCTCTGTTCTCTCACCCGTGACAAAGCAGACTCTTCTAAGCGTCTGCCAGGTCAAGGGCCTGCCCTGGCATGACCACCACTGTACAGGCTGTGGCCGCTCTTCTACTCTCTATGGTACCCACCAGTGGCCTGTTGCATGCAGACGTCATGGCTCAGAATAAGCGCTGCAACATGGCACCTGGGATCTGGCTTTCTAAGCCAGCTCTATGAGTCAAACAACACAAATCTCAAGTGCAGAGAGTTAACTTTCTAGGGAATGACCTTTTTCCAAACATGGAACATTTTCTGCCTTCTAGGAGGCTCTTTCTGAGGCAAAGCACCCGGATGACAATTACTGTCTGACTCCTATTGTCATATTGGTTAACATTGCCTGGTTTTGAATGTCTCATGAGTATGAATTCAGGTTATGAAATTTTGTGTCTGGCCACTGTGACACATCATGTTCTATGTGAAATTCAGTCATGTTCTTTTAAGTGGCAGTGATATATTCTCTTACCATCATATTCCATTGTGAAAATGTGCCCCAGTTCATTTCCCATCTGCTGTTGCTGAACTTTTGTATTATTTCCAGTTGGGGCTAATGTGACTAAAATTGTCATAGATAGAAGCATTGATTTCAACAGCATGTATTTTAAAATCTTAACCACTGGGTCTTAGGGAAAGATATATCTAGTGTCAAACTCTCCTTTGACCAACACTCTAGTCAAAATCTCTAGCCTTTTCCGTGAGGGGTTCCTTCCTTGTAGGATCTGGTTTGAACTTGAATTCTGCTAAGATAGTTGAGGGAAAATCTCATGCTTGGCATGTGGTTAACCTCAATATGTTATCTCCCTGGCCAGCCATCAGCAACAATTCTGTGAAGTCAGTTTGGACAGAAACTCCTTATCCTTTATGCTTTCTTTCAGTCAGTGTTCAGTGCTGAACTTACCTTGTTTCTTGGATTTAAATCCCTACTTGTCCTTATTGGAGTTAAATAGAATCTCTCTTCACCACTGCCAAATGCCATTTCAGTGGTGGTTGTGTGAATTACCACAGCTGCTCATAGCATCTTCAACAGATGTTTATGTCTAGGATGCCTCAGTGGACATTGTCAATGGTATTTTTATAGTTTAATTTTATAATTATTTACTGCTATACAAAATAAGTCAATTTTATATATCGACCCCAAATTCAGTGATCTTGATAAGTTCATTTATTTCTAGCAATTTATAGGTTTGTTGTGGGTGTATATATGTATGATCCTGTAATTTGTGATGTGTTTATTTTTAAAAATCTTGTATCATTTGACACTTCATTTGCATGCATGCATGGACCTGCAGTGTAGTGTTTATTACAGATAGAAAGAATGGATATCTTTTTGCTGCTTTGCCCAAACTCAGAGTGACCATTCAGAAAATATTCCATATATCATCATGAAGCACACTATTACCAGAGATTTTCATAGCTAACTATACTTTATTAAGGAACTACCCTTCAAGTCTACCAAAAATAGGTTCTTAAAATCACAAACACAGTTGGCATGGTGGCTCATGTCTGCCATCCCAGCACTTGGTGGGCTGGGGAGGAACTGCTACAAATTCAGAGCAGATTTACAGTGTAATGCTTTCCAAGACAGCCTGCACTGGAGTGTGAGACCTTGTCACAACCAACCATGAAAACGGTCATGAATAAGTCCTGACTGCTGTCAGATGTCTGTGTATCTCTACTAAGATGATGACATCATTTCCCTCTTTACTCTGGGAATACAGATTACACTGGTTGGCTTTGCAGAGTTAAAGCGCTCTTGCATCTTAGAAT
The DNA here is from genome assembly GCA_902168405.1 of Peromyscus aztecus. Lineage (NCBI taxonomy): Eukaryota > Metazoa > Chordata > Mammalia > Rodentia > Cricetidae > Peromyscus > Peromyscus aztecus. The sequence goes on along the minus strand of CABHPQ010130222.1, from coordinate 3,088 downwards.
AAATTCTGCTTTTCTGTGATGTAGTAGTCTTTTAAATTGACTGGTATTTCAGTAGGATCTTTGCATTTGTGTCCAGGTGAGAGCCTGGTATGGGCTTCCCTTCAAATAATGACTTGCCAGCTAGTGATCCCATGCTTGCTCCAGCTTCACATGTATCCTCGAGAAGTCAGGATTATTTTTCCATCCTCTGCAATAGTTCATATGATTACCTCTAGTTTATTAAGTTTCATTTCATTCTTGTACCTTCATCATCTATGTTGTGAAATCACATGTTTTAATGATCGTCTATTCCAAATATTTTATAATTTTAATTTTGAGTTCTTTTTAGATTATCAATCAAACAGAGGTATACTGCTTAATTTCCAGACATTCAGGACTTCTCTCACTGATTGTTTGTTGATTTGTAATTCCATTGTAGTTGGAAAACATGCTTGGAGATTGATTTTTAATTTATTTATCAGTGTGTGTGATGTTAGGTGTTTACATGCACCTGTGACTTGTATGTGCATAATGAAGGTCAGAGTTGACATCCTGTGTCTTTCCTGACTGTGCCCCACTTTGCTTTTTGAGACAGGGTTTCTTCCTGAATCGGGACTTACAGATTTGGTTAGACTGGCTAGGCAGCAAGCCCCCAGGATCCTCCTGTCTTCCCAGCCCACATACACAGTGCTGCAGCTAGAAGCATGGTCCACCATGGTGCTAGGTAGGAATCCATACTCTGGTCCTCATGTTCACCTGGTGTGCACTTTACTGATTACATTGTTTCTGTAGCCCATAGTTGGAGACTTAAACCTTTTAAAGTTTCTTGAGACTTGAATTTTTCATCAGCTCATGTATATTTTGGTAAAATACTTCATATACATTTGAAAAAAAATGTGTATTCTACAATGGTTGGGTATATTTTTCTATATGTCAGTTAATCCAGGGTAGTTAACCGTACTAGTCAAATCTCTGTTTTATTAATTTGTTTTCTGTTTGCTCTTTTAGTTATTGGGGGAGAAGTGTTGAAACATAAAAATCAACTTAATTATAGATTTTCTCTCTCTATTCCCTCATGTTAGGTTTTGCTTTAAATGTATTTCAAGCTATGTTATTTGTTGCTTACAAATTTAATAATATATATTTTCTCTTTCTAGTAACTTTACTTCCATTATGACTTTTCATATTATTTATACTATAATGTTGTTTTAATGCAGAAAGATTTAAAATCAAAGCAAATATAACGTAGTTAACACAATGTCTTGCATCTTCAATTAATTAAACAAAATTTTTTTATACTATTCATTTTCTTCAATTTATTCAGTAATTGGTTTTGGAAGAATGGATGGGCGAGTAGCCAACAGGTTGATGCAAGCTAGTGATTCATATCAGGCGCTATTAAGAAAGGATGCCCATGGATTAAAATAAAGATGTCAATGTTAATGTGTTAATTCAGAACTTTTTGTCACACAAAGACTTAATATGACTCCTGCCTCCACCTCCCTCATTTCATCATTTCCTGATAATACCAGTTAATTCCTCAGAAGAAAGCACCTATACATTGACAATGGGAAAATATGCAAGTGTTTTGAAGGGTACTAGTCATCCAAGTTTAAGTGTATAGTTTCAACAGCAATTCTGCTTTTGGGAATCTAGCTTACAAACACCCTAGGTTAACAACTTTTCATACATGAGAGACAAGTTCACATAGACTTATGAAATTATATGTATAAGGATGTCTCTCTCACAAAACCTTCCTTATCTTAGTGAGAAATTGAATAGACTAAATGTCTATTAATAAAGTTATATTACTTAATATTTGCCTTATTACATCTTATTTATTCATCTGCAAATGTTTATAATATCCATCCTTTGTATAATTGAAAGATTATGAATAAAAAATACTGGACTGGAGACCATCGTTTTGAAATCCTAGCCTGTTAATGTAAGAATGGGAGTCACGTCTTCTTTACTGATGCTCTGTTCTCCCTTTTCCTTATTCTACCTCCCGTTTTCTTCCTCCATTATTGTCTTCACGGGGAGGATTAAGGTCATGCCAATGTATAAGTCATTCCTTTTGGAGTTTTGTTCAGTAACATTACATCTGCTTCACAGAACCAGGAAGATAAAAAAGTGATTTTCTACCATCCTGACCACCCTGCTGTGCTCTGTGCTCTTGAGCCAATTGTTCTCCAAAGTGACTTCTTGATAAGACTCGCCAGACTGCAGCAGGAAGAGGGAAATAAAATTAGCTGCCATCTGGGTCCTCTCCACCCATCCCAGGAACCATCCTGCAGATAAGAGCATTCCAGTCGAAGGACACATGGGGTTTATAGAGCAGGAATTTCTTTCTTTTGGTCCCTAGGGACAAACTGCAGTCTCCTCCCCGCATATATATGTTCCCAAGAACTTCTCTGTCACCATAAACTTTGTGACCTGTGTCCCTAACTTTTATTTTATCTCTTCTCTATCTTCATGTCTGATCTGTATGCCTTTGCTTCCTACAACACACACAAGAAAATTCTCTCCGATCTCAACACTTCTCGGATTTCACATCTGCCATAATCCTCCTTATACTACATTCACAGATCCTAACACATAATGCACTGTACACCCAAATTTATACTGCATATCATCTCTTTATTTCCTTTTCAAAAATAGCTTTACTGAGACATTCATGTGTTACACAGTTCACCCTTTTAAACTGTACAATCCAGGGAGTTTTAGTTCTTTCAGAGTTGTGTAGCTATCACCACAAGCAACTATACAACATTTTGTCACCCCCCCCCCCAAAAAAAAGACCATTAGAGAGCTGGAGTGATGGCTCAGAGGTTAAGAGTGCTGGCTGCTCATCCAGAGGTCCTGAGTTCAATTCCCAGGAACCACATAATGGCTCACAACCAGGTCTGTATTAAGATCTGGTGCCGTCTTCTGGCCTGCAGGGATACACACAGGCAGAACACTGTATACATAATAAATAAGTGAATCTTCAAAAAAAGACCATTAGAAATCATTCTTCCCTCCGCTATACCATGCCCTCTCTTCCAAGGCCCAGACTTCACAAGGCCAATTGTTTACTTTCTATATCTATATATTTACCTATTCTGGA
>CABHPQ010130221.1:3072-24370 GCA_902168405.1 Peromyscus aztecus | reverse complement strand
GAAAAAGTACTTTAAATGCTATGGGCATGGATCTGTTGTAGAATATTATTTTAAGATGTATTACATTTGTTTATGCTGCAGAACATTTATTTAATGATGCAAATATGTGTTGCATCTTTATGTTGCATTTGTTTAACTCTGTGAAGCTGTGTTACTTTGCCTGTCTAAAATACCTAATGGTCTAATAAAGAGGTGAATGGCCAATAGTGAAGCAGGAGAAATGATAGGTGGGACTGGCAAGCAGAGAGAATAAATAGACGGAGAAATCTGGGAGGAAAACAAAGAGAAAAGAGCAAAAGAAGGAGGAGGACCCAAGGGGCCAGCCACCCAACTACACAACCAGAAATGGAATAATAAAAAAAAAAGATTTCCAGAAATAAAAGAAGGTAAAAGCCAAGAGGCAAAAAGTAGACGGGCTAATATAAAGTTACGAAAATCTGGCAAGAAACAAGTCAAGCTAAGGACAGGCATTTATAAGCAAGAATAAGCCTCCATGTGATTTATTTGAGAGCTGGGTGGCAGGCCCACAAAAGAGCAAAAACAGCCAACAACATGATGTCTTGAGGGCCGAAAGTTGGGGGAATTTGCTGAGATGTATCTGAGGGTTGAAAGAAATGTTTATACATACGGTGCTCTTCTCACACCAGTACCATTAGGGTTTGAAATTAATCTTCCATTTTGAAATACTATACATAGGTTTCCCACAAAGAAAGAGGGAGCAAATCATACTTTCACTAAAGAATGCATTCAAGGGAGGTTGGCCATCTGCCTTGTTTGCTTGGGCCCAAGACGATTCAGGGCTTGTGGTCCTCATAGTTAAAAACTGGGATAGTTCTGATCAATTCAGGAGGTGACAACCTTAACATTTCAAAGTGACAACTCAAAGGAATCTGTGTTTCAGCAACCACATGCATGGTCTTGGCTGCCACAAGTGACTTCATGCAGGACTTGTTCTTATGGTTTCTCGCTATCAGACACAAGCTAACACTGGCCCCCCACTCTCTGTGTAGCTGTGGTGATCTTGGGGAATCCACAACATTCCTCCTACGTTGTGTTTTCTGATTATGGTGATCTGAGCTATGGTTCTATAAACTGGTTCAATTATATGTTAATCTTTGATAATTTAACATTTAGTTTTGTGTAGTTTTGACTTCTTAAGCATCAGGCTAGGCATCAATGTGCAGAAGAAAGTGTTGTAATGAAAATCTGGCCAGCAAGGGGAAAAGAAAGGTTGTCTGGCAGGTTATTAGGACACTTCATCTGACCAAAATGTTAGTGTCATTGTACTTATGAGATAACTGCCTTTCTGATGCTAGAATTTCCCCTTTACTCATTGCACACAGACAGCTTCAACTTCTACTTTACACACCAGACTCCATCATATAACAGAAACCTGGGTACCAGGAGTTTCAAAACTTTGTGCCTTGAAATTCTTAGGTCAATATCAGAAATATGTGCACTTTTCTGGTTTCAATGTAGCAAACCCAAACAGAAACCAGTTTGAGGTATGTCTGTTGATTTGGGCAAGTAATCCCTGGTTGCCGCCTGAGTAGTCATGTTATCACCACATGAGCTGCATAGATGGAGTGGCGAGGAAGGGATTCATAAAGAGAGGAGTTGTCAGGGGCCAAAAATGTCTACTAGAGATTTCAAAGATATGAGTGTGGCAGAAGGCTGCACCTACCTTCTTACTTAGAAAAGTGCTTTACAAAGTATGTTCTCACACTAGCTGTATCAACATCACCAGGGCATATTTTAAAGGGAGACATCCGTGGTCATATTCTCACTTTGGAAGTCCTGATTAAAATACAACATGTGGGCCAGTTTCTATGAAGCCCTTCAGGTGACTCCAGTGCACAACTAATTTCAGCAACCATCATCTTGGAGTATGGGGGAGATGCTTGTAATTGTCTTAGTTACTGTTCTATTGGTGTGAAGAGATACCATGACCAAGGGAACTTTTATAAAAGAAGACATTTAATTGGAGGCTTGCTTATAGCTTCAGAGGGTTAGCACATGGTCATCCTGGTGAGAAGGAGGCAGGCATGGCCCTGGGACAGTAGTTGAGAACTTCATCTTGTTCTGCATGTAGCAGGCAGAGAAAAAGAGACTGGGCTTCATGTGGGCTTTTGAAACCTCAAAGCCAACCCCCAGTGAAACACCTTCACTTCAACAAGGCCACACCTCCTCCAACAAGGCCACATCTCCTAATCCTTTCTAATCAGTTTACCAAATGGGAACTAAGCAGTCCCAGTAGGAACTTATGGGAGCCATTGTTACTCAAATCACCACAGTAATCAAAAACATTTGGGAGAGTTTTGAGAGCCTCTCACAGGGAATATTAGGCTTTGCTCACAAGAACCTCTCTCATCATCCCTCTAGGCAGGAAGGAGGAGCTGCTTTAAAAACTTCATAGGATTCCATCGCCATCCTGGTTTCTCACTCTCCTTTAGAGACTGACAGCAAACCAACTTAGATGCATAAGCAAAGCAAGGCGTCATCCTATTGAATGGATGTTCTGGATAACTAAGGGTTAAACAACAACAAAGAGGGACAAAAACAGAAACGAAAACAAAACACACATTGGATTTTAAACAGGGCTCAAACAAATGCGTTTGATTGTGTTTGTTCGCTCAGTTTAATGCCTCAGCCGAGGAAAAGGGAACCTAAATAGACCGCTTTGGGATTAGCAGGTGCTGTTGGTACTCTCAGTACATTATTCCAAATATTACTGGTTGTTTTTGTGGTAACAAAAAAAGAAACATTTCCTAAAAGGATTATTATGTTTTAATAAATTCTGTTCTTACTCTCTTTTTGTTTAACACCAAGCACAGAAACAATACTCATTATCTCCATGACCTATTTAAGTTACATTTTTCTCAAGCCATCTGGAAGCAAAATCACTCAGGTACCCTTGTTTGGTAGGACAATGGCTATTATTTTATGTGTGTAACCAGTCATTTAGATCACTAAAAACATACTGAAATTTATTGTGCTTTTTTTATTTACCAATAAATTGAAAGTTTTTCTTAGTTGCCGTGAAAAATTCATCTCTCTCTCTCTTCTCCTCCTCTCTCTACCTCTCCTTCCTTTCCTTCTATTCCTCTATTTCCTTCCTTCCTTTTACCCCAAGATACTAAGCTGTTGTAATATTTGAAATATCCTCAGTGTCTATATTATAATTTCAGGGTCAGACTGCCTGACATTTACATTTTGAGTTTTCTACTTTCTGACTATGTTACTAGACAAGTTGTTTACCTTGGAAAGCCTGATTCTTCTCATTATTAAACTTGGAATATCAAGGTCACTTTATAGAATTACTATGACAATTGAACAGAATTACATACAGTCTGGCACATAGTGAGGGCCCTACAAATGCCAGTAATCAGTAGCTCTTCCTTTTGAAAGATGTTGCTTCACTTTCCTTGATCAGATATCAATAACCACCAGTACTGGCCACTTCTATTTGTGACATATAATAAAGAAAATAGATATGAAAGAGAGAAGACAGGTGTTAGTGATTCCTTCTATAGTGGTTTACTAAGTTATCTGCTAATAAATGCCACTCAGTAGAATATACAAAAGCTTTCTGATCCTAGCGTATGTCAATGATAAGCTTACCTTGACTTGCAAGAAATAAAACACAGTGTGCTATTAAGGACCATTGGAAATAGGCACCATGAGTTTTCATGCTCTAGGTTTAGGATTGTGACTCAAATACGAATCTAAGAAGTGCTTCATCATGGAGTGTGATTGAAACTAAAATATCTGTGTAGGAATGGTTCATGACTTCTTCTTGATAACAGGGTTGATGGAAAACGAATACCTAGTGGTGAGTTTAAACACACCCACACCATGCAACCATTGGGGCTGCAGCGTTAGGATGGTATAATGACATCAGAATTACTGGACTGATGAGGAAGCAGAAGGAATCTCTAGGTCTTATCAGCCCAAGCTCGCAGTCAAAGTATTTTAGAGAAGGAATGTTTAGATGTCCAAACAGATACAGTAGAAAAAAGTCAACATAACAGCTGTTTTCTTGCTATCCAATGATGCTGCGTAACATCCAGCTAAGCAGGAGACAAACCCAAATCCAGCTCTTGCTTCACTGAGCATTTCAGGTAAACGGATTGTAATTACTTTCCTTGGAGCTAGGCCAAGGTGTCTGGGTTATGAGCATCTCATTTTGGACAGATCATGCTGTGGGATAATGAATAGTAAGACTTGTTCACAGCCACGATTCTTGATGTTTCACAGCAGCTAGAAAGGGAGAAACTTAAAATTTCTTACTCTTCAGTCCATTTCCAAATGGAGCACGGGGCAGCTTAGAGTGCTTTGGGTAGGTCTCCATCTAATCTATGCAACTTTAGAGCCATTTGATGACTATTAGCAAATGAAATCATTAATGTTCATTCTTCTTCATATCTAGGTGCAAATGGAAACATGACAGCCTATAGACATAAGTAGAGCAAAATTAGACATTGAAGGATGAAATATCATTGGAAGTGTAGATAATTCCCATCATTACAGTTAAACAGATTACATCATCTTGAAAAGAGCAATAAGTGCTCTTCATCACAGGGCCGTCACTCCAGCTCTAGGAATTTAGACTTCTATTCTGTCGCTGCAGCACCACGCTAGAGGATGTGATTTTCTACTTTGAACCTAGTACATAGTAAGTCCTCACAGTTTGAATTTTTAAAAAAAAAATAGTGAATATATGCCTACACAATTACTTTTCTGGCTATAGAAATCAAACAATACCTATTGAGTGGTACCTTGTACTGAGATTACAACAGGCAATTTGTACAGCACTCGTAGGTCATGTTCCTACACAAAAGATTAAGATATTTGACTCAGCCAGTATGGCTTAGCTGTTGTGTTCTTTGCATAGTGGCATAGTGTTGTGTTAGCCTGTAAGTAGGACTGCTTTTTAAAAACACTAAAGTCAGAGAAGATGGCTCAGACAGTAATGTGGCAGGTACGTAGCACAAGGGTCTATGATCAGTTTTCCAGCATTCATGTAAGAGCCAGTACATTGGCTCCTGCTATAATCGCAGCTCTAGGGAGGTAGAGACATGAAGATGTCTGGGCCTTGTAGAGACATGAAGAGGTCAGCCAGTTCCAGCAGCATGAGACTTCTAGGTTCAATGAGAGACCCTGTCTCAAAAAATAAGGAGAGTTATTGAAAGGGAGAGTGAGGACACGATATTAGCCTCTGACTCCCACATTCATACATAAACACACACACACACACACACACACACACATACACACACACAGATACATATGCACATAGACGCGCATATACACACACAGACACACAGAAATACATGAACTCATAGACACACACAGACACACACATACATACACAAATACATAAACACATAAACACATGCATACACACACAGACACACTCATAGACACAACATAGACTCACACACACACATGATATAGACATTAGCATCAGTGACATAACAGAAATTTGAAGACTAGGGTTCTAATGATAAGCAAAACTCAAATGCTGTCTTGAGAACTTATAATTACTATCTACACTAAAACTCAAGCCAAAAACTAAAACAAAACAAAACAAGCAAACAAACAAACAAAAAACAACCAAAGCACCAAATATGAGGCATGCTCTTCAAGTATGAAGAAAGCCATAAAAAGCCTCAAGTTATTTGAAAGGAAGTAGGTAGTGTGGTGTGAAGGAGAAAAGTTTATCTGGACACTGTGGCAATTAGGACAGATGACCCTGGGTGTTGGGCTGGATTTATGCTGTAGGAGACAGGAGGAAGGTGTCATTCTAAGCAGAATAAAAAAAATAAACCCAACAAATTCACTCTACATATCTGGTTACAAAACTTTGGTTGATGTCTTCATGGAAGAAAAAAAAAACATTATATGAGTGAATGTGATTACAACTCTGAGATACCATCTTACACCCGTCAGAATGGCTAAGATCAAAAACACTGAAGACAGCTTATGCTGGAGAGGATGTGGAGCAAGGGAAACACTCATACATTGTTGGTGGGAATGCAAACTTGTACAACCACTTTGGAAATCAATATGGTGCTTTCTTAGAAAATTGGGCATCAATCTCCCTCAAGACCCAGCTATACCACTCTTGGGTATATACCCAAGGAATGCTCAAATATACCACAAGGACACATGCTGAACTATGTTCATAGCAGCATTATTTGCAATAGCCAGAACCTGGAAACAACCTAGATGCTCTTCAACTGAAGAATTGATAAATAAAATGTGGTACATATACACAATGGAGTACTACTCAGCAGAGAAAAACAATGGCATCATGAGGTTTGCAGGCAAGTGGATGGAACTAGAAAATATCATCCTGAGTGAGGTAACCCAGACTCAGAAATACAAAGATGGTATGTACTCACTCATAAATGGATACTAGATGTAAAGCAAAGGAGAACCAGACTGCAACTCACAACTCCAGGGAGGCTACCTAGTAAAGAGGACCCTAAGAAAGACACAGGAATCACCCAGCAACAATGACAGAGAAATAGATGAGATCTATATAAGCAACCTGGACATGAGGGGGTGGGTAATGGAGGGCAAGGGTCAGCTTAGGGGAGTGGGAGGTCCCAGCTGGATCAGGAACAGAGTGGGAGAACAAGGAAAAAGACACCATGATAAATGAAGACCCCATGGGAATAGGAAGAGGCAAAGTGCTAGAGAGGTCCCCAGAAATCCACAAAGATACCTCCACAATAGACTACTGGCAATGGTGGAGAGAAAGCCTGAGCTGACCTATTCTGGTGAGCTGATGGCCGAACATCCTAACTGTCATGATAGAACTCTCATCCAGTGACTGATGGAAGCAGATGCAGAGATCCACGGCTAAGCCCCAGGTGGAGCTCCAGGAGTCCAATCGGTGAGAGAGAGGAGGGAATATATGAGCAAGAGATATTGAGACCATGATTGGAAAAAGCACAGGGACAAATAGCCAAAGTAGTAGAAACACATGAACTATGAACCAGTAGCTGAGGAGCCCCCATGGAACTGGATCAGGCCCTCTGGATAACTGAGACAGTTGATGTGCTTGAACTATTTGGGAGGCCCCCAGGCAGTGGGACCGGGACCTGTCCTTAGTGCATGAGCTGGCTTTCTGGAACCTCGGGCCTATGCTGGGTCACTTTGCTCATCCTTGGTGTAGGGAGGAGGGGACTGGACTTGCCTCAATTGAATCTAGCAGGCCAAGCTGAATCCCCAGGGGAGACCTTGCGTTGGAGGAGGTGGGAATGGGGGGGAGGATTAGAGGGGAAGGCTGGGGAGTGGGAGGAGGGAGGACAGGGGAATCCGTGGCTGATATGTAAAATTAAATTAATTATAAAACAAAAAACTAAGTGAAATGATAAAATAAGGCTACAGAAGGTTGTGGGGCATTAGATTCTTTCTAAAAGTGACTTTGGAAGCAAGCTAGAAGGCAGAACACTTAGAAATGAAATGACTTTAACTGTTCAGCTGATCAGAAGTACAGACAATATTTGAGTATTTTGTTTCACATTTTAGTGTATTTACATGTATGGGTACATGTTCTCATGTATGCAGGTACATGGAGGCCAGAGTCAACATCAAGTGCCATTTTTGGGTGCTACCCAAAGCGTTTTGTGAACAGTGTCTTATTTGGGGTATTTATTGCTGTGATAAAAAAAAAAGACCAGAAACAATCCTGGGGAGAAAAGAATTTATTTTGGCTTATAGTTCCACATGAAAGTCCATCACTGAGGGAGGAAGTCAGGGCAGGACCTCAATTCAGGAACCTGGAGGCAGGAACTGAAGTAGAGGCCATGAAAAAAAATGCTACTTACTGGCTTGTTCCTTATAGCTTGCTAGGTCTGCTTTTCTATAGTACCCAGGACCACCAGGCCATGGGTGGCATCATCCACAGTGATATGAGCCCTCTTACATAAATCAAGAAAATGGCCCACAGGCTTGCCTAGGGGCAAGCCTAGTGGAAGCATCTTCTCAGTTGTGGTTTCCTGTTCTCAAATGACTCAAGCCTGCATCAAGTTGACATAAAACTATTCAGTGCAGAGTCTCTGACATGGGCTGAAATGCTCTGATCCAGCCATGCTAGAGTGTGAGAGCCTTAGGGACCCTGCAGTCTCTGCCTCTCTTGTGCTGGATTGACAAGTGTGTACCATCTTGGAAAAAAAAAAAAAGACACGTTTTTTACATGGGTTCTGGGGACAAACTTAGGTCCTTATGCTTGTGCCCAGCCCTTCACCACCTGCCTTTGAGCACTGTTATAAGAATAGTGTGAAGTTTTATAGTTACTTGGACATGATTTAGAATAGTCAGTCTTTAGGTTAGACATTGATTGCTATTAAAACGGCAAATCATCTACTGTAACAGTTCCCATAAAGATGATGAGTCCATTGCTTCAGCCCTATCATCTGGAAAAAGCAACAGGAGCCCACTGGTAACATTATTCAAAACTGTGTTATTATTAAAATTATTTTACTCATAAAAAGAACTAATGCTCTTGTGATGTTGTATATCCGCCTGTCTCATTTTGGTTCACCTGTCTTCATGTTTGCTACAGGCTCTGAGCCTGCCGCCTGTCTGCTTATGATTTCCAGTATAGTGATTTTCCAAGTTCTCAGTCAATAATGCAGTACGCTTAGTAAAGGAGACATCAGTTTCATAAGCAAGACACCCATGAGATGACCAGCGACGGGTTTTGCAGGTTGGGCGGTAATCTTTCTCATTTTCAACCGAAATGGTAAAGAGTGCTCAAAATTTAAATGCACCCTTCTTAAACTTCTACTCAGCTGTGTGCTTGGCGTTCTAAATGTGGACACCCCATAGTCAACAATAAAATAGAAAAGAAGTAAAAGAGTGAAGACCCAAGCACACACCCCTTAAAAAAAAAACAGCTCTATCCATAACCATGGCTACCATTCTGTGATTAAAGAGGCGCACGGGGGGTGGGGGGTGTTTGCAGAGTGCAAAGCGGCAGCATCAAAATAGCCATGTCTGTCTGCAACTAGAGCTTTGCAAAATATATTTTCGTATTTTTAACTGGAACCAAAAATAGAGTGTATTCCATTTGGGACAGTTATTTAATTGAAACAATGTTATTTCAAGCTAGTTAGGAGTTATTGTATGTAAAGAAATGTTCCCCCCAGCCTTCCTCCCAACCCATCCCTCATCCCCTCCTCTGAAAAGGTAAGGCCTCCCATGGGGACTCGGCAAAGTCTGGTACATTCAGTTAAGGCAGGTCCAAGCCCCTCCCCACTGCATCAAGGCTGTGCAAAGTGTCCCCCCACAGGTAATGGGCTCCAAAAAGCCAATTCATGCACCAGGGATAGACGGGAGGAGGGATGAGTGGGGAATCTGTGGTTGGTATGTAAAATAAATAAAAAATTTCTTAATAAAGAAAAAATAAAATATTAAAAAAAAGAAATGTTACTATAAGTGGATCTCACCACCTTTCAGGTAATTCCTGGGCTAAAGGCATTACGGGGTAGCACTGCTTCATTTTTGCCAGAGTTTTAGGAAGTATTATAAAAGTTTATTGGAATAGGCTGGCAAGATGGTTCAGTTGATTAAGGCACTTGCCACCAACCCTGATGACTTGAGTTCAATCTCTGGGACCCACATGGTAGAGAATTGACTCCTGCAATTTGTCCTCTAATCTCCACCTGTGGTAGAGCACACGTAGGCCCACATGTTTATACACACATGCACACCCACACACTAAACAAATAAGTCAATAAATAAATGTAATAAAAAGGAAAAACTTTTTTGAATAAAGTAGAAATGTATATTTTAGTGTTTTGAAATTTAATAACACCTCTTTAAATATTTTACTGAAAAATCAAAAACCATTTGCACTCCTGGTTTAATAAATGACATGGTGCTTCTTGTATACCATGCTACCAGACAGTGCCACATCATGAGCCATATGACACAGTAGTTAGATGTTACTTCACCTAAGGAAAGAATCAACACTACAGCTGAAGTCTGACCATTGCCTGCTCTGCTCATGTTCATATCTTCCTCCTCATCCTTTTGAGAAGTGTTATCAGGTTGATTTTACAGATGAGGAAATTAGTTCAATGAGATTTCGTTAACTTGCTGAAGATCATAGATGAAATCACATCTCCAGAAAGTGCAGGGTCTGGGCAAAGGTATGAACAGAGGGCTTCATGCCACACTGTGACATATTTAGTAATTATAATTCTAGCTAGAAAAGCAGTACATAAGTATCCCATTCCTTTCTTGTGACACATGCAATTTCACACGAGGGAAATTTAACAGCATATGCAATCTGTTATTATAACATAACAATTTGTCATAATATTAAGACCAAATTAAATCTTTTTGATCTTTCTCTATTCTCTCTCTAGAACAAAATTATTTTGTTCTATTAAATAATGGGTACTAACATGATAAAAATGTTATATATGTATGATTGCTATATATTTAGTACTTATGTATATTTTTCTATACATTTCATCATACCTAATGATTTTGTTATAAAAATATTTTATATAATTTAGATTCTACCAATTATAATCATCAAAAATTTTAAAGCATAGGCATGCACATTTGAATAAATTCTATCAAATTCCAACTATTATACAAGGATCCATTTAACAATAACACACATAGAAATTATATAAGGAATTAAATTATTATGGTTCAAAAAATATTTCAAAATTCTTTTTTTCTAAACTACTTTAAGTTATTAAAATTAAAGAGCCAAATATAACAAAGCTAAATATTACTAAGATAATTTAAATGAGCATAGAATAGAATTTCTTTTACTTTTAAATTTTTAATCAAATCTCATTCAATGGTTTATGTAAAACATTCTCACTTTGGGCATTATTCACTGAAAGGATGATGTCAGATGGCACCATGCTTTCCAGCTATACACAAGCTGAACTTGTGTAATGTGAATTATCCAGAGCTTACCATTACAGAATGCTCCTCTGGCACCACGTACAGCCCTGGCAGAAAATTCTGAAATTAGTAGATGCCTTTGGATCTGCTTGTTTCAGTTCAACTTGGAAATGACATTTCATTATGTGAGAATTTATTGCATTTTTGCTATCTGAGAGGATGGTTTGACAAGTTAATTAATTTGTCTTTTATCTAAACTCCTGTGAGAAGGCTCCAATCCTCCTTACTCCAAGGCAGTGCACCCCTCCCACTACACAATCCCTAACAGCAATGGGCAAAAACATTCATAACCTGGAGTGGAGGTGCTTCTCCTTTTGAAGACAGAGCAGGAAGTGTGAGGATGCTCTTTCTGCACGGAGTTCTTTGTGGAGATGGGTATCCAGTGTGAACGGATGGTGCTGAGCATAGACCTCACAGGAAGGAAGCACAGGGGTTCTTTGCCCAATATAGCTTTTATTTATTTGCTTCTTGTTTGTTTGTGTGTTCATTTCTATTTATTTATTTATCCATCTATTTATTTATTTATTCATTCATTCATTAATTCATTCATTCATTCATTTATTTGAGGCGGGGTCTTACTCTGTAAGTGTGAACCACTCTGGTTCACACAGAAATCTACCTGCATATACTTCCTGAATTCTGGGATTAGAAGTGTGCACTATCAAGGCAGCTAGCTTTCATATCCATGGACCATTCAGATCTACAGAGTCTAGGTCTTCAGTTCTACTTGAGGGGAACAGGATTCAATGATAGAACAACTGGCCTCCTAATGCAGACCTGACTGATTTATAGTTCACACCTCCATCATGTTAGTGCCTTCTTCACTGTCCCCCCTGTGAGGCACACAGCTGGAATGAAAGAGAGAGAGGGAGAAGGACGGTATTTTTTCTATAAGTGATGAGAACACAGGAGGTCACTGATGTCCTAGCAACTTTCTTTCTAAGCCTTTCTCAAGAATGGAGGATTAGCATGTATGGACAAGCTACATCTCTGTAATTTTGCTACTGTTATGAATTATAATATAAATATCTGTGTTTTCTGGTGCTCTTTGGTGATCCCTGTGAAAGGGTATTTTGATCACCCAAGGGGATCATGACCTACAGGTTGAGAACCACTGTTCTAATGAATTCAACCAAGGAGTCTGGAGTCTGAAAGCATCCTTATAAAAAACAAAGCTGTTCACATGCAACTCTTTCAGTGTCCCTGGAAACTTCTCGTTTTACTTGAAGTAATTCTTAAAAACAAAACAAAACATAACAAAAAAAAACAGCATTATTCATAAATAGTCATGAAACCTTGCAATTACATTTTAGTTTCTATGAAAATTGCCCACAGTCTGTTATGGTCGTTTTACCTTGCTGCCTGTGCATTTGTCCATTATCAGACAAGTGTTCTTAGGCATGCTTGCAGGAAATGTTGCCTTTGCCTCCATCTTCCTCGGTGGAGTATGTGAAGAGAAGGCAACTTTTCATGTTATATAGTCCAGCACTGTCATATGGCAGGTAATGAGATAGAGACCAGAGCTGTTAATGCCTGTGTGGGTATGTAATGAGCTAGTTTACTTAGGAAATAGAAAAGGTCAAAGATAAGGCACTCACACGAATGTGGAGGGTGTCAACTCCCATAAGCCTTTTAAAGTTTTCTTTTTCACCCCAGGGTATTCCTTTTCTTTCCAGATCTTTATGTGTTGCAGAAATTGCAGAGATTATGTTATTTACCTGCTCAAATCTCAGCAAATTTTGCAGATATTCATTGGATAAACACATTTGTAATACAGATATAAAAGCTAATAACCGCCAGAAAGTTTTTAAGATCCTGTTAGGTATTTGCATTTTAATAGAATACCAGAGAAGACTCTGAGAATGCACTCTTAAAATATGATACTAGAGCCCTAGTGACATGTAGTTTTGAATTTAAACATAACTGATTGTCAAATTTTATACAGCTACTTTGGGGCTAAGGATCAATCATTCCTTTTGTCAAATTTTAAAAGAACTTCATAGGTAGGGTATGAAAGCCAGGTGGACAGGTACAGTTTCTAGCTACAATTTTATAGATAAGGAACACTAGTCAAGATAAACAGCTCTGAGCATGAAGTTGTGACAGTGTTGGCTCCCAAGTCACAGTGAGGACCTCCAACAAGGAAAGAATGCATCAGGAAAGGTGAGGACTGGCAAGTACCACTGCTTTTGCATTATTAGAAATATTGAGACCATACACATTTGTCGAGATAAAAATGACCTGAATTCTTCATTCTATTTTAAGATTAAATTTCATTTACCCTTTAGTATCCCCTTCCTTCTGGAAAATGACTCTATTTCTGGACTCTATTGTCATAGTTAGTTGAGTCTCATTTCAAAGATTCTGCTTTCAGCATAAGAAAGAGATGTTCATGATTCACTTACCATAAAACCTTCATGTCAAACACATATTATATACTTATGTAATTGATCTCCTTATTATTTACAAGGTGTTTTTCCTCCAGTGTGAGAACTTGTCTCTGTCAAACACAAGGAGCAATAGAGGAGGAATGGTAGACAGCCTGGTCCTGCCACTCCTGTAATGCTTGATTTACATTGATAAATCTTCTGTCAGGATGAAGTGGAAAACTTCAGTCCAGTCTTACTTTTTTCTATTTTTTTCTTCTTCTTTTTTGAGGTTGTTTTTTTTTTTTTGTTTTTGTTTTTTGAGATAGGGTCTTACTACATAGCTCTAGCTGTCCTGGAACTCTCTATGCAGACCAGTCTGGCTTCAAAATCAGAGAGATCCACTGGCTTCTGCCTCTTGAGTGCTGTGATTAAAGGTGTGCACCACCATGCCTGTCCAGTTCCAATTCTAGTTTCTAAAGGAACTGATTTTAGTTTTAATCAAAGTTGTTAGATCAAGTTATACCCAACCCTACCTGAAACATCCTTCAGATTCTGTAATCTACTCACCATGGGCTTTGGATTAAAGCCTCCTTGGTTTTGTACATGCCTTGTGGATTGTTTAGGGGCGTCAAAATGTAAATTCAACAGAATTGGAACTATCTGTAAGCATGTATTTCTTAGTGAAATTTTAAAAGACTTAATTCCTCCAGGAGTACACTTTGCTCGATACCTAGTCTTCTTGGTGTGACTATTCAGCCTATTTCTCTTCCATATTAGAAATATGTCACCCTTTTAGAAACTTCCCAGAGAAGAGATTACTTTCATATTGAACCCACTTTACCTCAACTTTACTGCCTTGCAAAGATCAGTCCCCCTAAACCCAAAAATATTGTACACATATGAGTTTTTCAGTGATAGACACCGATAGCAGGTGCTTGAGATACATTATCTCATTTGGCCTATATTGACATCCCACATTGTAGGAGAAAGAGTTGATCCACTAAGACCTGGCATTTAGTAAGAGGCTGAGTAAAAGGTAGGGCTTAAATGTAAAATCAGAGTTGACCATATTACTTTCTTTGTGTCAGTTTGTAGCATTTAAGTCTGGAACAATGAATATTTGTTTGGTATATGCCTGTACAAAAGACTATTACATTTGATTCTCCTAATACAGCTAAAAGATGAGGTCAAGCTGTGTCACGTAGATCTGCAAGTTGCTTACGAGTCTGGCAGGTGGGAAAGATTAACTCAAGGTAAAGGTGTGACAAGAGCCATTTATCTGGGACTATATCACAAAAGTATAAATACTTTCCTATGGGTACCTGCTTTAGCCTCTACCTAGCAACCTCCAAGTCTCCTTTCTTTGTTTTCTTGATGTCATTTTGTTAGAGGTAGTAAGAATCTAAGATCTTATAGCTCCATGGGAAGGTAGAGAACATCCACGGACATCCGCCTTTAATCACAGCATTCAAGAAGCAGAAGCAAATGCCAAAATGGATCTTACAGGAAGCAAAGGTAGAGTCAAAGCTGTGAAAACAACTCTTCCCCATAAGGCACCCAGTGAATAATCCTGTTGCTTTCCATTACACATCCCCAAGCCCTAAACTCTATAGAAGGCAGAAAGTGCTGCTAAGGTGTGGCCTCTGTTATGATATAACCTCATATGACCCTACCTGCCATGGCCAAGCTCTTCAGAGTTATCAGTCCCCTGGTAGTTCCTCAAACTCAACAAACTTTTCATCCCTGTTCTTCTTTCATGTCTGGTTCATCCATGTGGCCAACTCCTAAATATCCATTATGCTTTGAATTTAAAAGTTTCTCCTCAGGCAGATCTTTTGTGCTAGCTCATGGAAACCACTCATCTCCGAACTTTCTTCCCATCCCTGTACCTCATGTGACTCCATGGCAGACATTATAAATTGTAATTATACAGTAGTATATACAGTAGTATACTATATGCAGTAGTATATAGTAATCCCTCAGTAGTATGGGCTCTCTGTCTGCTGATGTGGACTTAGTGTTATGCTCACAGAACAGCACATGTTAATTGGTCACTGCATTTTTGTTATTGATTTAATGGAGTTGGATGTTCCATCCACAACTCAGTTTCCCCTCATGCACACCAGTTAGCTTGTGCATCCTCATCCTTGGCCCCTATCTTTTGCATGTGGTCACTTTTCCACTATTGTCTACAAATTGAGTCCTTTTGTGGGCACTGGATTGTTAGATAAATGCATTTTTTTTTCTGACTTCCAATTTTAAAATGGTGATGCCTAAACTTAACTGAAAAAAAAAAAAAAACACCACCCTTATTCTCAAGGAAATAGTTGAAGAAAATACTCATGAAGTTATACATTCCATGTGTCTGTTAAGATATTTCATCTCTTAGTTTTGTGCAATACAACTCTGTACAACCAATCTTCCCCACATCATTCTACACAGGGGCACACACGTCTAGCCCCACATCAGCATTAACTGTATTCACAGTACAATTTGAGCCTTAAAATCTATGAGAGGAATGGGAGAGATTCCCCAGCAGGTAAGGGCTTGATAAGCAAGTGTGAGGAATGGAGCTCAGACTCCTAGCACTGACATTAATGTTGAGGGGCATAGTGATTGGCCTGCAATCTCAGTGCATAGGTGGAAGAGAAAGGAAAATCCTTGAGGCAAGCTAGCTAGCTAGATGAGCAAAACTGGTGGGCTCTGAGTTCAAATGAGAGAGATCTTTCAATATAGAGAGTAACCAAGAAAAACATGAGCCACCACACAGGTGTGCACATACCTATACCTGTACCCCCACATGTGACTATGCACACACACACACACACACACACACACACACACACACACACACACATGCAAGATGCACACATACATAAACATGCAAAATATAAGCACATACACATGCAAAAATTAAAGAAAAGTAAATTAAAAAGTTTAAAAAACAAAAGTAAAAACCCAAGTATAGTGACTCACACATAGAATTTCAGCACTTTTGAGACTGGATCGAGAGAATCACAGTGAATTCAAGGCCAGCATCAGCTGCAGAATGAGAACTTATCTTGAAAAACCAGCACACGGACATGCACATATCACCACCACCTCCAGCTTCACCACGACCTCCACCACAACCTCCATCTCCACCACCACCACCACCACCACCACCACCACCACCACCACCACCATCACCACCACCACCACCACCACCACCTCCACCACCTCCACCACCACCTCCACCACCTATCACCACCACCACCACTGCTGACAACAAAAATCTGTGAGTACTGCATATGATACCGTGTCCAAGAAAGCATGACAGATAGTTTCCTGAAGGACTGGAGAGTTGGAGAAGCCAGCTTGGAAGCTGACTCTTCTTGTGTCTTCTCTCCACTCAAACTGAGAGACACCGAGTACAGAGAAATCAAACTATTCTTGGCCAGAGGCAGCTACAGCAGGGGTGCTGCTGGGTTCACTGAAGAGTAGACTGCCTTCGGTGCCTTTACTGCTGAGCTTTGCAGCAGCTGGAAGGATCCAGAATGTAGAGAAACTTTGATCTTCATGGAATAGTTATACACTGCATTAAGGACCTTGTATTAATATAAAGGAATTTGAGTCTCACTGCTGTGATTATTCAGACAAACAGATTATAAAGGTGGGGAACCACACTAAAGAAAAAGAGAGAGGAAAGGAATTTTAACCCTTTCCAAGAGGTTCCTTTCCCCAGTGAATTTGGTCCAAGCTCCCATAAGTGCCTTATTATGGAAGGACAAGAAGTTAACAACAGACTGTGACTGTGGTTTGTAAAGCTATCTATTTGATTTTTAAGCCCACTCCGTGTTGTATGTGGGAAAACACCTGTGAGGGTGAACCTTTTTTTTTTTATGTTTATTAATTCTAAACCCTAGAAAAATCCTGCAACTGAGTCTGAGGATATAAGAATATTCATTTGTATAGATGGGGCTATATATTCTTATGCAGCATTTTTAGCAAATGTTGCCAGCTGAATAATAATTGAAGACTAAATGTGAAAGTGAAAATAAATTCTTAAAAATAAACTTGGGTTAGAGAAAATATTTCTTAGCATGGTGATGATCCAAAACCAAAAAGGATATATTATATAAGGATTGTTTTGCAAAATAAAAGACTAGATACCAAAGTTAAAGTAATTTTATGACAAACCAAGAAAATTAGGTAAATGTATTAGTTATTTTCTTGTTATTATGACCAAAAACATGACCAAAGAAACTTAAGGAATGGATTTGTTTGACTCGTAGTTCAAGCAACTTGGTTTCCCAGGGCTGGGGAAGTCTGACAATGGAAATATGAGGCAGCTGTTCACATTGCAATCAGGAAACCAAGTGTCGTGAATGCTGGGGTTCATCTCTGTCTTCCTTCTATTCTGACCTGGACTACAGCCCATGGAATAGCACCACTCACAGTTAGGGTGAATCTTCCCACTTTAATGAACACAATCTAGAAACTCTACCATTGATATTCTCAGAGATTTGTTCCCTAGGTGATTTCAGATGTAGTCAAGTTGGTAATCAGTGTTGTCCACCACAGAATCACATGCAGAGAACTCAATATTCTTGGTATTGATAGTAACTAGAGCAATAATAACTAAGTGATTGCTATGTGCTGGCTATTGCAATGAGCATATTGTAACTCATTTATTTAACAGTCTTTTGAGGTACCTACTAAACTTTTTCTCATTTTGTAAGTGGGGATAGTAAGGTGTTGAGGAATCGAAAATTATATTCAATGCATATAGTTTGTAGGTGACATACATGAAAACTAAATAAGTTTCACAAATAAAAAGAAAGGCCAAACACCCAACTAGAGAAACAGGGGTGCTGGGATTAGAATGTCCTCTCCAGTTTTCAGGCTGAACTTACATTATTGTTGCGATCCTGAGATGGGACTTGCGAGATCAATGCCATCATTGTGGGTATGGGTTAGCATAAAAATCAGTTTCTTATAATCTGGGATCTCCCCTGTCTCTGATTGTTTCACCCTCTCTTCCATGTGACAGCTTCCCCCATGGGACAACCGTTGCTAGATACCAACTCTATGCTTTTGGATTTCCTGGCTTCTAAAATTCTAGCCACATAAACTTCTTTAAGAACAACACAGGCTGTGGTAGTCTGTGAGATGAGCAGAAAAATGGTGAACAGAGAAAAGTGGGCAAATTTTTTCATAATGAGAGAATAACAAGAGTGAATAAAGGAGTGCAATACTTTCCTCTTTATCACAGAGAATGCATTTTCCTTTAAGGAAGTTCCTTGATGCATGTGGCTATTTTTATGAAGAGGTCCGAACTCATGCCATTGTGCTTATATGGCAAGCACTTAACGGACTGAGCCATTTAGCCACCTTTCCCTTTGGAAGCTGGATTAAAAATGGATTAAGAAAATGTGGTACATATACACAATGGAGTGATACTCAGCAGAGAAAAACAATGACAGCATGAAATTTGCAGGCAAATGGATGGAACTAGAAAATATCATCCTAAGTGAGGCAACCCAAGCCCAGAAGGACAAACATGGTATGTACTCACTCATAAGTGGATACTAGATATAAAGCAAAGAACAATCAGACTGCAACCCACAGAACTAGGGAGGCTACATAGCAGGGGGGACCCTAGGATGACTGTGGCTTATAATAAGTTTTGGTTTTACTCACTCACTGGGCAAGCCTCAGTGAAACATTTCACTATTAGGATAAGAATTTGTACTGTATCAAGCTGATAATAGAAAAATAAATAAATAAATAGATAAATAAATAAATAAGAAAAAAAACCAAAAAACAAAAAAATGCATTCAGTACAATTTAAAAAGTCCCCATGGTCTTTAATAGTCCTAACACTATTCAAAAGTCCAACATTCAAAGTGTTTTCTGTGAGTCAAAGAAATCTACTAATTGTGACCACCTGTTTAAGACAAAATCATATGCTTCCAACATACAGTACCACAGAGAATGTATGCATTTCTATATGAAAAGGAATGAATGGGAAATAACAAGGAAAGAATAGAGCAAAGCAAGACTGAAAACCAACAGTTAGTTCTATGCTTAGCATATAAAAGAAGTCCCAAATATCTTTGGTACCCTGATGCTCCAGCCCTGCTACCTATAACACTCATCGTCTCTCTCTTGGACTGGCTGCATGCTGTATATGCAGCTTTCTTCAGTGGTAATCCTATAGTTCTGGCCTTTGCGACATCTTGGAGTCTCCATTACAACTTAGGCTTCACCTTCCTGGCTTCATGCAGTGACCTCCTAGGGCTTCCTTGCAGTGATTCCTACATCGATTGGCTTCAGTGTTCTCTGGAATCATAGTACAAAACTCCATTACCTCCAACCCACATCTACCTTGTATCATCCATGCCCACAAAGCTATTAACACGTGGATGGTCTTGCCAAGTCCTCTTGCTACTTTAGGGCACAAGCTGGCCTCCTTGGATCATAGTTCCATCAGATTTGGTGTGCTGACCCTGGAGAAACACTTGCCTAACTTGTTACTTTCTAGAAACAAGAAACCCTTTGGGCATTCTTTAGGCTAGGCTCGCTCCTTTTCAATGAATTTGCATTTTTATAAATTGGAACCTTTTAGGGGTAGGGCTTTGCCCTCTGGGCACATTACTTATCCTCGTTCAGAGAAGAGGATTTCTCATTAATGGTGTTAATTTCTATAACAGCTATAGACACATTATCACCTACAGTCTCCTTGTTCACAACGTTAAACTCCCTTACACATCTTTTCATGTCAAATTTGACATTTTCAGTTCTTTTTGCTGTACCTATTGTTCTCTTAGTATGGATCTGAATGAAATCAGTGTGCACTATCCTCAACACAGCCACAATGTTGTCCTGCTTTGAAATTTCCTCCACTTTGAAATTAGTGCATTGTTTTTGAATTCAGCTTCACTCATATTCCTTGGAAATAGGCAAAAATGCAGCAAGATTGTTTTCCAGAATAAAACCTGAATGGCATCTAGTCCAGTTCTCAGTGAAGCCCTTGCTCCCCCTGAAACCTCATGTACTAGGCTTTCATTTCTCTCAGCAGTCTTGTCTTCCAAGAATCAGAAATGACTGTAAGTTCTGCTTACTGTTTTGTTTTCCCCCCCAATGCCTCAAAGTCTTCCCAATTCCTCTTGCAAACAAGGCATGAAGACATAGGACCCACAGGGTCAGGTTTATCACAGAAACAGCTTCATTTCTTGGTATCAAGTTCTATCTTAATCTATTGTTCTGTGGTAGAAAATTGAATCAGATGGTCACACCACATCTGTAATCAGGAAACAGAGAAGGGTAGATGAACACTACTGATCAGTTCCTGACTTTTGTAAGAGGGTTGATTAACAGCCTCTGCCCTTTAGAGATCTCCATTTATACACTCAAGGATCCCATTCAGGGAATGGTGTCACCCACAGTGGTCAGGTCTTCCGGTCTTATTTATTGCAGTCAAGATAATGTCTCACAGGTGTGCTCAAAGGCCCCTCTCCCAGGTGATTCGAGGTCCAGTCAAGTTGACAATACCAACCATCATAACCCTCTTCTGGTTTAAGTGTTTATTTGATCATTGACCATACTATCACTGTTGCTCTGATTTGATTTTAAGGGAATCTATATATTTACAGTATTTATTGCAATGTACTTTCTTGGAAAATGTTTGTAGTTTTCATATATTTGCTAAATCTGTTGAGATAAGTGGAAATCAAAACAAAATACATGTACAAGCAAAAAGCTCCCACCCAAAGCACAATTACAAACATCCTAAAAGAAGTTAAACTACTTATTCATATGGGAAACATTTACACTTCTTAACATGTCTCTTTTGTTTGATAAGTAATGTCTAATTTAGATAGATAGTAGATGATACATGGATAGATAGATAGATGATAGATGAATGACAGTAGATATAGAAGTGAAATAATAACACACACACACACACACACACACACACACACACACACACACACACA
>CABHPQ010130220.1:0-40221 GCA_902168405.1 Peromyscus aztecus | reverse complement strand
AGACCACTTTGGACACTGGGTTCAGACTCCCAGCTATGTTAGTATGTAACAGGGAGTGAGCAGAGGAGAGCTAGCCTGGACAGGTGGACCTACTTGCCAGACCCTAGCAGCCACACTGGCTAGAAATGAAGCAGTAACGGCGTTGTCAGACATACTTCAACCTTAGGGGGAGTGCAACCATCCAGACACACTCCAGCCTCAGGGAGGGTGCAGCCACCCACATATCTCCACTGGTTGAAAGGAACAGTGGTAGGCCCAGCTTGTACATACAGGAGAATCCGAACAACGGAGGTCAGTTACTATTGACAAGTCTGCTGCAGAGTCAAGAAGCAATGTGCTTGGTGTACTTCTGCTCCATATACAAACCTGGGAGTTTCCTGATCTAGAGCAGAAGCCCACACAGAAACACCTCTATCACTGTGTATTCTCAAACAAGTGTGACAAACAAATTGGCTTAGGTCATCTGTTATTTCTGCTGGGAAGTTGGAGCAAAGAGCACACCATTAACCCAGGCTCCTGTGTGGAGCTCACTCTTCCAGGAAATGGCTTAGTCCTAAACTTAAGCCAAACTGACTCATCAACAGAGACACACAACAGTGCCATTTGCCTCTCAGTTTCTATGAATGAGGGGGTCACCCAAGCATCTCCTACATGAGGCAGGCCCTAAGGTGGGTGATAGCCTACTTTATATTTGGCCAGACGTCCTATGAAAATGTTGGGCAGCTTCCACAGCACTGTGAGCTTGACATTGAAAGTTCCCAGCATGCCTGTAGGTAGGTCCCTCAGGTACCAGTGCTGTGACCACTGCTGGGACAGCTGAGAACAGGGCCAAAAGGCTATAGCAGAGAGACCAGGGGCCTTTTCATAGGCCAACTATGTTCATTAAAGGCAACACAGAATTCGGCAAGCAATACCTCACATAAGAGTCTACCATATTGTTTCTATGGATAAAGTGTCTCCAACTCCAGGGTTTGGTTGTTTTATTTTTTGTTTCTTTATAAAATGAAATCAATTCATGAGCAGGAAAAAGCTCTATAAACTATAACAATAACTAATCTTTAGGCTTGCAACCAAACAGAGATCTTAACTGTTCCAATTAGAATTGACAGACTAATAAACCACGAGTAGGCTGAACCATTCACACCTCCTCCCCTCCTCCTCACATACACCTCTTCTATACCTGGCAGATACCCCCACCCAAGGGAAGGAGGTAGCCTCGCCCCACTGTGCTGCCTTCAAGGACATACACTCATTCAGGATCAAGCTCTGAAAGCTCTACTTTCTTGAGAACAAACTTAGGACATCAGAGGCTGAGACAATACCACTTCCGCACGGGAAGCACCTGTGTGAATATGCCCGCCTTGCATTCTGGGGCAGAGACCCAACTTGATCTCATCATGTTTTCATATCCTGTGGAATTCTGCTTGCTAACACTGTGTTTCGAATTTTTGTTAAAAAAACATTTGCTTCCAATCTTGTTTCTGCTCTCACCACCACAATATTCCTCTATTCCAACTCTTCAATGGTGTTCATGTTGCAAATCAGACAGGCATTTCCCTCAGCAACACAGGACACCCACCCTGCCCTCCTTCCCTCCTCTCTTCTTTTTGAAGACAGGGTCTTTTCAGATGGTCCAGGCTTGCCTTCTGCATCAGCCTCCTGAGTGATGGGATGATAGGTCCGCACTTTTATTCCTGAGTTCCAGGATATTACACTCCCTTCTCTGGAGTCTCCTCACCACCCCACACCCCACCCTCAGTGACAACACTATGGATCTGGATAGGGCGCCCAACAAAGCCTTTCTGTCTTTCTCCTCCTCCTTCTAGGGTGGCCTCCACCCCATCTTTGGTTGATAAGGTCACATGTATTGCACTGGCCCTTTCTAGAAGGTCCTCTGGTACTTTCACAATCCTTCTTAGATCTCTTAGAAGTTGAATCTCCCAATTTAGAATGTATACTAACCTTCCTCTCCTCTTGCTCCCCTGGAAACTATAGACTTCCCTGGTTCCCCCAGGGTTTCCCCATCACCACATGTCTCCTCTGCAAACCCATCTCCATTTCATCTGCAAACTTGGAAGACCACAGACCCATTGTCTATCTCTAAATTCCATCCTCTCCTCTGCCAACGCTAAGCCATCAGCTCCAAATGGGTACTCCTTGTGCCACTGCTATTGCCCCTCAGTTTCCTCTCCACTCAGAAGTCCACCAGCCTTCTACAAGTATCCACGTTCTGCCCTACAAGTCAGCACACCTGCCACTCACAGGGCCCCAGCACTGCTGGCCATGAAGCATGGGCTGGCCAAGATCTGTCTCTGGGGTCACGACATGGCTTCTTTCTCCTCTTCCAGGTGATTCTCACAGGAACTCCCTGCTATTCCAAGTCTCCATGGAAACACTATCTCTTCCGAGCGGCATAAACCCAACCCAGCACCCCATTATTCCCTCAAAATGCTGCACATCCCAGCTGCCTCAGACTTGCCTTCTTACAGGGGGAAGCTCATTGAGGGCAGGAATGTGATAAGAGTCCCCCGGCAGAGATTAGTTCCTGGAGGGATTCCAGCAGCATGGTGCCCTTAGGGTCCAGCTGGCTGAGCAGCTCTGACCTGGTACACTCAACTGTCTGCTCCAGTCTCAAAAGTGACCTCAAGCACAGCTTCTGAGAAACTGTGTGTTCACAGAAAATACTCTTCTGATCATACCCCAAAGGTAAGCCCTGAGAGGACTGGCTTTAAAACAATTTAACAGATTGAGTAATAAATCAAAGCAAAGTTATTTTAACATTCATTAGATTATAAACAATAATAAATGAAACAAAGCTTTTGTTTCAATCAATGCAGCGCTTTATTGATTCTTCCCTTTATAATAAACTCACAGGCAGCCAATCTAATTGGATGAGGCAGCATTACCGCCTGTCTCCCTAGCATTACTGAGTGGGGGACATGCACGTGGGAAAGGCTGCATTTAGCATGTCACTGTCACAGAGTGTCCTCCTTTGTAACCAGTACAAACTGAGAGCTGATGCATTTCAGCTCCTAGGGCTGGACAGGAGAGACGGCACAAAGCTGCTCCCTCCCCACCTCCTGACCCTCGGCACCAAGCCCCATCCAGGCTGGCTGTTGGCCCGAGAGATGCACACATAATTTCATTCCATCTCCCATCCAACAGCCGACATTAGAAGTTAATTAAATTGGTTGTCCACTGTATTCATCCACTTACAAAGTTAATGATATTCTGTCCCTGAATTAAGGAGCATTTTATAAAGCGTGCACCATGGGAGCTGGCATGTCGTACATGGGGTGCTGAACCCTGTCACAGATCCTGGTTGTTGCATCTCCAATTAGGCAGCCTGGGAAGGGCAGGGCCTTGTCTGCCAGGGCAAAGCACAAGTCATCCTGACAGTGAGGGTAAACACTACACACAACAGCCACTTAATATCTCGTGTTGAACTACAATAAATTCCACCAGATTAGTAGGCCTGTTAACATTTCACATTACCATAGTGTGGAGCAGCCAAATCAGAACAAGACGGTCTTGAAGACGGGCTGTGGGAGAGTTACATATCTGGAAGGTGTGGACAGTGAAGGGGTAAGACTAGGTTCCTACTTGGATGAGACACATGGGCTGGATGCGTGGGGGTGCTGGTTGGTTTCTATAGTCAACAGACACAAGCAGAGTTAACTAGGAAGAGGGAACCATAATTGAAGAACTGTCTCATTCAGACTGGCCTGTAAGCATGTCTATGGGGGCATTTTCTTGATTGATTATTGATGCAGGAGGGCCACACCTACTGGGGGCAGTGCTACCCCTAGGACCTAGGTGGTCCTAGGCTATTTAAGAAAGGCAGATGAATAGGAGCCTGAGAACAAGCTAGAAAGCCTGGTAGCCACAACTACCTCACCTGAAACTGGGAGAAATGGTCAACATGGCTGTCTTAGTTAGGGTTACTATTGCTGTTATGAAATGCCATGACCAACTTGGAGAGGGAAGGGTTGATTTGGCTTTTGCTTCCACATCACTGTTCATCATCAAAGGGAGTCAGGACAGAAAGGTAGGAGTTGATGCAAAAGCCATGGAGGAGTGCTGCTCACGGGCTTGATGCCCATGGCTTGCTCGTCTGCTTTCTTATAGAACCCAGGATCACCCAGGACCAACAGTCCAGAGATGGCACTACCCACAAGGAGCTAGGCCCTCCTCCATCAATCATTAATTAAGAAAATGCCTTACAGCCAGATCTTATGGAGGCATTTTCTCAACTGAGGTTCCCTCCTTACGTCAAGTTGACATAAAACTATCTAGCACAGTGGCCAAACCACCAGCCTGGGTGGCCACTGAGTATGAGCATGTGGACAGTCGTGTGATGAAGAATTTGCCAACAGGAACTAAGGGTGGAGAAGAGAGCAGGGATGAAGGTCCAGATCCAGGGGGTGTCAGGCAAAGAAGGAAAATGACTAGATAGAAGAACAAGAGGTAGGTAAGGGATAAGAAGTGGGGGGGGGGGGAACAAAGCAGCCAATAGTAACAAGAAGTGATCAGTGGGGACAAGGAATGGCCACAGAAGAAGAGCCAATGATAGGAAGCAACCTAGGGGTGAGCCAGGAGGATGCCCACAGGTGGACAATGTGACAGCCATGCCAAGAGCAATGAAGACAAAGCCTAAGCCCAGACTGCACAGTATGGAAGCTAGTAGTGACGTGAGCAGCCAAGTTCACAGTTAATCTGAATTATTTTGACCATGCATGGCTTAACTCATGAGATGTCAGAGGGGCTGGACAACTTCTGGCCAGAAGTCAGAAAAATTAATCGTAAAGGGAGGGCAGGAAGAGGTCCTCCACTCTGTCCTGCAGCTTTGCATGGACAGTGGTCCCCAGGACGGGCCATTTCTAGCTTACTGAAGAGTAAGTAAGTACTAAGGATATAAACAAGGCACTACAGCAGAACTGAGACATCATCTGCACAGGCCAGCAGGAGGCCTTTGGAGGCACACAGTCACCTGCTCTGCCCAATTCCATCTATTTTCTGGGTGACTGATGACAACAAGTGGGAAAAGCAAGTCCTGCTATCTGTTTCACTGTGGCAGGAGGTGTGTGGACGGGGAGAGTGCAGCCTTGCAAAATTCATACAGCATGCTATATCTACTACATGCCTCTGCCATGATGCGAGAGGATGCCAACCCTGAGGCTTTCTGCATAGTTAATGAAGACAAAGCTATGTAAGGACGGGGCTTCCCATACAGGCATCTAGACTTCACTGGCACCCCTGAGGTACCTTCCTCTCAGACTTACAGCCTATGCAACCTAGATGGTTTTTGATAACATAGAATTTTCAAACTGAGTTTTGATAATAATATCAAATTCAACTTAAAATAACATCTAGTTTTAATTACTAAATTTATTAAGTTATACTTTTTCCATATCTGAATGGCTTCAGAAGTCAATCAATAGATTTTCATGGCCATTGAATTATGTGATGAGTTCACATCACTGCAACAGCCCTGCCTTCTCTTTCGGCTTCGGGAAATCATTAGCTTTTCAATTACAATCCCAGTTATGTGCATTATGGATATAGGATAATTAAAGAACAAAGCACTTTAAAGGAGGCCAGCAGCAAGCAAGAGTTGTTTACAAAATACCTCCCACCATTAGCGAAGTGCGGGACACAGAAAACACTGCAGGAAGGCTTTAATTGATTTTTGAATTTCAATTATATTGGAAAACTGCCATCTGCTTCTGTTCCAAATCATTTAATTTAGTACCAAGCCCAAGGAAATGCTGCTGTGGAGCGATTCTTCCAAGGGTGTTATATGAGTGAGCTCTGGTCCTGAGGGCCACACTTCAGGTCTGACATTCCTTAACTGTCACTCCTTTCAGGCTGCAAGGTCTTGAAGTGAGAATGCCACTTGCTTCTGTCCTTCGTGACGGACCTTCTCTCTCACGGATGATCTGTCTTACATGCCTGACATCCACTTCCGTAGCCCCATACTTCCCATCTCATCCCTCCTCCTCCCTTCCTTCCTTCTTCACTTGGGCCGCTGTCTAAAGAGCGTCCTTCAACATTTATCATCTTCTGTGGGTCTGCTGGTCATGAATCTTTTCTGATTTCATGTGAATAAGAATGTGTTTCTCACCTTTACTGCCCCCTCCTTTTTATTTGGGGGGGGGCAGAATCTTGCTATGCAGCCCAGGCTGACCTGGTTACAGGTCTGCACCACGGTCTTTGTTAGGGTTTCTTTTGCTATGATGAAACACCATGACCATGAGCAACTTGGGGAGGAAGGGGTTTATTTCACTTATGCTTCCACATCATAGTCCATCACTGAAGGAAGTCAGGACAGAAACTCAAGCAGGGCAGGAACCTGGAGGCAGGAGCTGATGCAAAAGCCAGGGAAGGGTGTTGCTTACTCTGCTTGCTCCCCATGGCTTGCTCAGCCTGCTTTCTTATAGCACTCAAGACCACCAGCCCAGGGGTGGCAGAGGGATGGGCCTTCCAACATCAGTCACTAATTAAAGGACCACAAGCTTGCCCACAGGCCATTCTGGTAAGAGCATTTTCTCAATTGAGAGTCACTCTTCCCAAATGACTCGAGCTAGTATCAAGTTGACATAAACTAGCCAGTACAACTACCATTCCAGCATCTCCTTCAACCTTAGATGAACTTACTAGACAGAACTAGTAAGAAGGTTCCCTCTGCCACACCAAGAGCCACGCCCCTCCTCTACCAGTTGTGCTGGAACATGAGTTGTCAGTTAGTGGTTAATTCTCTCTTTCTTCTACTCTGCTTTCAGGTGAATTATCATCTGTCTGATATGGCTTTCTTTTCCAATTCTGACAGGAACTCACTGGGGTTCCCAGTTCTGTATAGAAATCTTCCATAACTCTGGAAGTTTGTGACTTATCATTCCGTCCAAAACAATTTCTGGGGCTAAAGAGATGTCCTAGTGGTTAAGAGCACCCACTATTCTTGCAGAGGACGGAGGCTTATTTCCCAGCATCCACATGGCACTTCACAACTGTCTCCAGTTCCAGAAGATCCAACAACTTCTTCTGGTTCCTCAGGCACCAGACACACATGTGGTACATATACACACATGCAAGCAAAACACATATAGGTAAAACAAAAATAAATATTTAAAAAAATATTATCTCTGTCTTTGCATCCTCTCTCTCCGCTTGTTTCCCAGGCTCCCCTTCCATCAGCCAATTCTGGGCCATGTGTACTCCACAATGTGTGCACCCAGAATGTGGCACGCTCCAGATGGTATTTCCTTCTGTCCTATTTGTACTTCACTGAGAATATTTTCATCACTGCAGTTTCCATTAAATGCAAAGTGTGAGTAAAACTTGTTCTACTTTTAAATTCTGGAGTTGCTCCCACTCAGTGAGCCCATCTCTCCCCACCCAGGAAAGTGATAACGGTCACAGAAGCAGAAAAGGTCAGGAGTCTGTCTGGTGAACACAATCAGGACACAGGGCTCTCCTCCTGATCCCTGCACCTAGAGGAGGCTGCTAGCAGGTCTCAGTGTGCAAGAGCCTGTCCTCAAGCTCTGATGCAGTCTCCCGAATACGTGACAACATGTCACCTCCTAGCCGACAGTTTCACTAGCTGGAATCACTCCATCCTATCCTGTTTCTGATCGTACAACACAAGTCCAGAGTGAGGAATCCCTGTGTCATCCCGTGCCTGCCTCTTTGGGGCTCAGGACTGTCATCAAGCTACTGAAAACCTCTGCCTGTTTCCTTTCTACAACACAGGGATGGTGAGAACACCACCAGATCCTCAGATCCCCATGGTTACCAAGCACTATGGGCTGGTGTCAGGAGCCAACAGGGACCCACGTTCCTATCAGGGTGTCACTTCTTCCGAATCTATTCCCTCAGCACACAAGAGTGAGTCCCTGGATGATGCCAGAATACAAAGGCCCAGCGTGGAAGGCTGCTAGCCTAGAAGGCCAGCTCCACAGCAGAGAAACAATCCCAATGCTTCCAATTCCCCACCTGAATGTGCCTCCCCCCCGGCCCAAAACATGACCTCTGCCTCAACCAGAAAGAAAGAACCAAGGCTACCCCGAGAAGAAAAGGGGCTTCAGCACACTCTGCCCCTGACCTGGCATTGCAAGCAGCAGGACTTGGGGCTTTAACCATCTGCAAGGAGACCTTCACCTCTTTTCTGAGGCAAATCACGAAGAACTCTTACGGGAAAGATGTCCAAAACAAGCTATCTCCCACTAATGGCCTTGTTATAAATTAGACCTTACTGACAAAGACCAAGGAAAAGTGACACCCATCAAGCGGACCTGATGTTTGCACTTTCCAGACTCAGCACCACTGTCCTGACCTCACACGTGTCTGCCATTCTCATTTAGAGAAGGAAATGGTGCCAGAATATCAGGACAGAAGCAGGGAAGTACAGGTCACGGAAGAAGGACATGCCAGCAATCCCAGGGATCCACCACCGCGGGGCCTCCTGGAAGGCCACTAAGGGTGGCACCAGTTGCAGCTGAGTCAGGGGCAAATACCCCCTTGACTGCCACCTGACCTCCAGATTGGAGCTCAACTGTGTCCTTTCTTACTGGTTACTAGTCTTACAGATGAGTGAAGACGAGCTACGGGAAGGGGAAGGATGGCAGGTGACATGTGGGATTCTAATGACACAGAGGACCCAGGCTGCAGTGGAAAACTGATTTCAAATGGTTGGGCATCTAGGTTTCAGTGGAGCCAGAGACAAAGGGATTTTCTAGAAGAGAGTTGCGGCCAGTGGAAGAAGTAGAGGTTGAAGAGGAGGAAGGGCCAAGGGGTGGCACAGGTCATGCAGGGCCACAGAATCGGGAGAGACTGCAGGGCTGCCGATGGAGTCCCTGCAGTAGCCAGTATAGACAGAGCCAGAGGGAAAGGCACCTCAGGTGAGGGAGAAAGCTAGAGGTATCAAGATGGAACCACCACATAAAGAGCAGAATGGGGGTGAGCCTTGAAGAGAATGGAAGCTGCCCAAGGTGGAGTGGACAGAGTTCTGCCAGGCCAGGAAGGAAGCACACAGTTGCCCCTGATGCCTTACACAGGGTCTCCATAATCTAACACAGAGTTAGTGTGCAAACACCAAGAAGACAAAGGAGTGGGGAGAGAACATGGGAGAGAACAGCTCTTCTAGAAACTAAGCTCTGGGATCCTAACCACATCCACATAATCTGAACCAAACTTGCCCCCTGCATGGAGGCAGTTATGTAGCAGGAGTGGAGGGAGCTCTCTCTACATGGCTCCATGCCTATGAAGCCTGACCAGTCTGCTCTCATTAATGGCATACAGTATTCTACAATGTGGGACACTGGTCAAAATCCATCAACTGAAGGAGAAGAGAAATTGAAAAAAGGCTAACCCATTCACATGTAGCTGCCAGTCCCCCAGGGCCTCTGAGTCTTGTTACTTCTGGCTTATAAAATGGGACTTGGAACTCCCTCCCCCTTCCTGTTACTTCTAATAATCCCAAAGCTCTACACTGGAGGAGAACATGTATTTCCCCATGTTCCAGTTCAAAGAGGCCACAGTTGGGCCTAGGACAGTGGCACCATCAGTGGACCACTTGCTTGAAATCTGCTACCCAGTGCCACACATTACTCTATGCTCAGCATTCCAGCTTTGCCCTCGGTGACAATGGCTAAGGGTTGAAGACAACACCCAGCAGTGCTCAGTGCACAGTGACTGCTAGGAGTCCTATGGGATCACAGAGGTGCTCAGGAAAGGCTATAGGCATCAACAAAGGACAAGCATCATCAAAAGGGCCGCAACCACTAAGCTGTGCAACAAGTCCTTAACTTCTGAAAAGACACCTCCAGGAACGAGGAGGCCTCCGAGCACCCCTTGTCCATGTGCAGCAACGAGACCTTGAGCTTGAGGATGCTCACAGTGGTGAGCCCTACTAGCATCCAGGAAACACTTGCAATCATGAGCCCTTCGGGTGGTAGTGGCACATGTCTTTAATCCCAGGGCTTGGGAAGCAGAGGCAGGCAGATCTCTGTGAGTTCGAGACCAACCTGGTCTACAGAGTGAGTTCCAAGACAATTAGGACTACACAAAGAAAACCTGTCTCAAAAAAAAAAAAAAAAAAAAAAAAAAAAAGAGTCCTTCTAAGGTCCCATGCACACTAGTGTCCACCTTGAGGCGAAGCATCAGCACTCTTTCAGTTCCCTGATTATACTTTAATTAAATCTCCAGCCTACAGTTTAAAATAAAGCCATTATGGATAGTGACCAAGAATTTCATCACTCCCTGGTGAGCATAAAAATCAATCACTTAAGTTTTTATGACGTAACCTAAGAAAAGCAGACCTTTCTGAGGTTAAAAGATTTGATGGGTTCTCATTTTAGCCAAAAGGAATCTGTCAGATACATCTGCTTCTGAAACAGAAGTGCCTTCTTCCTTCTCAACTCTCTTCCTAGTGTCTAAATAGTTACAGCAGCAAGTCTGTACCAGAAAACTTAAAAACTGGGAAGTGGGTCAAAGGGCACAAGTATGACATCCATCCATACACAGGGATGTGAGACTAAAGTCTGGACTACCCCTGAAATGTCTACAGTAGTGCATGAGACATCCTCCCCCACACCTTCCCTCAAATACCTTACTCTCACCACTGGACCATCTGCAAGGGCCTGCAGACATGAGAACATCCAAAACCTGGAATCACTCTGTTGGATGCCAATTGGAAATAAGAAAAAATAACAAACACTGATAAAAAGTTGCACCTGAAAAATCTCCACTCTAACTTATGCTCAGTGTACTTAGCAAAAGGTCAGAGCTCCGGAATCTGCTGGATAAATAAACGCCGGCAAGGTGGATGAATCACTGGAGAACTGGCGCATGGCAGCGAATGAATAACCTGCAAATGCGTCCCAAACCCCATTATTTCCCCTTTTCCAGAAGCCCGAGATTCATGTCCTCGCATGCCGCCAGTTCATTACGAAGAACTATCATCCCTCTTCCGGCGCACGCCAGGCAGTGTGCACAGCCCCTCGAGGACCCTTTAATGTTTAATTCCCCATCATCCGCTCCGCTGAACAGCTTAATCTCTGCTTGTATGATCAATACTATATCAGTGTAAATTAAAATGACAATTTTAAAGTAATTAAGCCTGTTAATGCTCGATTCAAATGTCATTATTTGCACTGGGGATCGAGGAGAAATCACACCGTGTCTGAGGTGACAGGAAGACGCTTGAGCCTCCTCACCCTGCTGCATGGTGCCACTGGAGGCTTTAGCAAAGCGGATTAACTTCTGCCTCGCCCTGCCAGGGTGCCTATCCAATTTCTAAAGAGGATAACACAATTTGATGAATTTAATTCCAGCTACAAACTCAATTATTGTGATAATAGATGAAAACTGGGAGGAGACTCTAACAAGACCCACGTTTTACAAATACACTTACCTCCACAATGGGATGCGGCAGCAAAGGCCTGATTTGATTTGTCCCCTCTCTTTTGAAAACCCTTTAAATAATTATGACGGTTGGAAGGACAGCCAACATTTATTAAAGAGACTTGCTCCAACCCAAAGGGACTGCGGCTTAGATAATCTGGGTCACATGCAAGCGCTTGCTGTTCCAAGCCATACAGCAGCATTTATGAGACAAGCTCCGTGTTATCATTGCATTGCTGGAGTCATAAAGAGATACATAAAACTCGCCAGCCATGGACGAGAACTGCCTGTCCAATCCTGCTGCCCAGCTCCAGCTCAGGATCCAGCAGCCAGGCATCTTCTTTCTGGGTAGACAGTGGGGACAATAATACAAAGAAAATTAAAGGGGAAAAAATCACCACTCTGCTTTGATTCCAGGGGCCACACGCACAGTGGGAGTGGGATGCCCATAGCGCTCCACACCAGCACTTTTCCACCCATGGGCCGGGGCTGCCTCAGGGACAGTGGCCGCCACTGGGCTTTATTCATTACATCAGCAATAAAAATTGACAACCAAACATTCATTTCAAGATGAAGAGCAAAGTGTAACAATTTCCGTTTGAGAGATGTTTGCACAATGAATGGCCAATCTTTCAGATCTACTCAGATAATTGCAGGCCTTAATCTGCTATAGGAGTTGGATGGGGAGGGCGCCCCTGCCAGGGAAGAATGCATACTGAAACTCTCCAAACTTCAAACATTCTGCAAGAGACGTGTACAGTTAGTTTTCACATGCCCCTGCAGAACTGAAGGACTACATCATTTTCTTGTTCTCACATTCAAAATCTCTGCTTCCACATGCTTATGTCCTCCTCCAACAACCATTAGTAGAAATCAGTTTTAGGATGAGTGAAAATGCAGAATGTGTTCAGATGGGTTACCTTTTCTGCTGAGTATAAGTACTTTCCAGAGTTTACAGATGAGGACCTAGAGAGGATGTTAGCATCGGTGAGAAGTTCTCATGCTGTGGAGACAGCTGAGTGGAATCCAGAGCTCAAGATATTTGGTTTAGGAAAATGCTCTACAGGAATGACACAGTTAGGGCATCCTTAGTTAATCCTGACCATTAGAAAAAGTTACAGAAAATTCCTTCAGGTTTCACCACCACTTTGCCCTATACAAACTGAGAAATTGGGCTAACTAGATGGCTCCGTGGGTAGAAGTATGAGTGCTAGGACTGATGACGTGAGTTTGATGCCTGCATCCCACATGGTGGCAGGAGAGAACCAGCTCCTGAGAGTTGTCTAACTTCCACATGTACACAATCACCTTCATATGGCAGACGGACACAAGAATATATTTTTTTTTTAAAAAAAGAAAGAAAACTAGGATCTTCTCACACAATGCAACAGACAAGAAGGTGAGGAAGCTGCCTTTGCTTTGGGAAGGGTACTTACATGGCTGTGGCTCCCCATGTCCCAGTGGCTTTGTGGTGCACTGCAGTGACCCTGAGACATTCAGGATGATGCTTTCTGGTGATGGTAGCCAGGCACTTGTCCTCGGCCTTTGTAAGAACAAGGGACATCTGCAGAGGTGGGGCCTGGACATATGAGGTTTAAAAATGGGGGCCCATGCCGGATAGGCTATAGTTCACTCTTGGCTGGCAAGGCTGGTACACCAGCCCAGCCACCCATTTGCCACAGTTCTGGAAAAGGAGGGACAGCCTGACAGTGCAGCTCCTCCCTACAAGTAAACTGTGAAGCTCCACCACAGACAAGATGAGGAAGTCCTTCAGCAGTGTCAACTGGAGAGTAAGAACCCAGGCACAGAAGCCATCAACTGTGTCCTCCTGGTCACTCTCTGCGTGTAAACAGGGCTGTGTTTAAACTGCAAGACAGCAAGCAGCCAGTCTACAGGACATGATCCGAAACAGATGAGAACAGTATAAAGACCAAAGACCACAACCCTAATCACCCAGAGGAGGCACAGCGAGAGCCCACTCCTGACCACCACACCCTACAGATATCACACTGACCCACGCCCAAATGTGTACATACCTTGGCAATGGCGGTTAACCAGAAACCAGAGACTGCTCGCAAAACTGACCCTGGCCACCATCTCATGGCTAAAGGGTCAGCAGGGTACAACTCTACAAACACGGTTAGAGTACACACCAATCAATCAGCTGTCCCCTACTGCTGCATCTTAAAAGTGGCCACCTGGCTCACAGACAAGAACATCTCCCTCTCCGGCTGGGACTGGTTTTAGAAAAGCAAATTATGTAGACTGGTGCCAGGCCAGATGCTGAAGTTCCCACAGTCCTTTTCTGCAGACCATTCAAACCTTTGTTCTGGGCACTGAGCTACAGACAGGAAATGGTTGAGGACTTAGTAAGAGTGCAGAGATCTAGCCACTGAAGCCACATATACCTGGCACACATGCAGAGACCTTGACCCTGGGCCCACTGCAGGAGACCCAGCTATCATCTACATGAAAACCTCTGAGGTCAGAGGATTAAAGTCCCTAGAGTAGCCCCCACTGGAGTGCTACAGGCCCTGCAAACTGGGTTCCAGAGGACAAGGGCCCAGGATGCTCCTGCATCTGAGGTCAAGCTTGTCAGGGCTAAAGGGATACACTACTACATGAGATGGCCTGGCCTCCATCCACAGCGTAAAGACCCCTCGAGGAGACCAGGCACGAATGAGGCAGAGGCCGGAGCTTGCTGGAACTCCCAGGAAAAATAGTCTAGGGAAGCAGGGCAAGGCTCACAGGGGACTCCGAAGAGAAACGTCACTTGAGGCCAAATAAATAGAATGAGCAGCTACACTGTGAGCACCAGCACGATTTTTTTTATGTCCGCTGCTTCAGTGATTTTCTGTCAAAAAATGCTAACAAGCATCAAAGTCCTTAAGAGCTTTACAATCTTTCAGTTTGTTCACCAATACATTTCCTGCAGTGTATTTGTTTCCTAGGCTCATGTGACACGGTCCTCGATCATGTCTGTCTGCAGCCTGATGGATCTGCTGCCACCAGGCACCTGGCTCAGCTTCACCAAAGGCCTGTTAGGGATTTCTCACCAGAGAGCGTAGGACAAAGGTAGACATATAGTAACTGAGGGCCTAGGTGGGAAGTAGTCGGGCTGGCCTGGATCAGCAGGCAGGGAGTGTCAAGCCTTTATCACCCCTCCCCATACGTGCAGCCAGCAGCCACAGGGTTTCCCACTCCACACTGCTCTCCTGCCCACAGAAACCAGGGTCCCGAACTCACAGCTGACTGATACAGCCACCACCAGCAAATGCCCTATGGGAGTAGAAAGGAAGGGCAGGAGTAGAAGCCATGATTGCAGACACAGGCCCCTGAAGGCTTTGGGCACACTGACCACAGAATCTGCTTTTACTGCAGACACAATGTCCACAGTTTTGGAAGTGGAGGACACCTGGGGGGGGCAGTGAGAGTCATGAGACCAGATGTCACAATTAGCCGGGGCAGATGGGTGGCACCCCATGGCTGTGGCTAAAGGGTCAGCAG
Organism: Peromyscus aztecus; assembly: GCA_902168405.1. Classification (NCBI taxonomy): domain Eukaryota; kingdom Metazoa; phylum Chordata; class Mammalia; order Rodentia; family Cricetidae; genus Peromyscus; species Peromyscus aztecus. Next base: position 25,314 of record CABHPQ010130220.1, on the reverse strand, counting down.
GGTCCATGCTCCTTGCTGCCCTCAGATGAGGCTTCTCCTTGGTTCTTATCCCATGTGTGCTCCCATAGCAGACCTTCTAGTACCAGGCACGGGTACACGTGTGAAGCCTGAGGCTTTATGCTTTACACCTTCTGTGACAGATGGGTTCACGTAAAATTGGAACCTAGCCCCAGAAGCAGTCCAGAGTCCAGATATGAGGGGGTTTCCTCACTTGTAAAGTGGACAGTGTCAGCACACAGCAGGGACAGTGCTTAGTACTGGAAGCTGGGCTGCTGGTTGAAGGGACACTCAGACAAGGACACTGCCTTGGTGGCCAGAAGGTGAGCACCTTTCACTCTCACCTGCCATTTCTGCATCTTACTGATAAGTCTGTTCAGATCTCCCCCCATGTTAAAAACCAGGCCCTCTGTCCTACTTTTATTGATTGGTAAGTTTTTTACATGAAGAACTTCAAGTGAAAATTCTTGGTCAGGTAAGACTGCAATGTTGTCTCGTGGGCTGTGAACTGCCTCTACTCGGCAAAAACACCAATGTTTCATTTGATGCTGCCTGCCAAGCTCTGTCATCACTTCTCCCCGAGGCTTGTAAGCACATGGAAGTTAATTTCCACAGTTTCTGGTGAAAGCTGGGTTTGACTCACGGCAAGTGGTCATAAGGGTCACTCATCCCTTAAGCAGATCATACACCCTCATGGCTGAATAGCCTGGACACCTTTGTCAAAACTCAAAGGTAGTATGCCCTTGAAATCCCAGCCCTCAGAGCCTTGAGGGCAGCCTAACTCAAATGACTTCCAGGCCCCCTCTCTAGCCCTTGGCCTGTTGCTCTGGTTTTCTGATAATGCTCCATTGTCTCGCCTACTGTAGATTTGTAGCAAGTCTTGATCAGGCAAAATGAGACCTCTGACTCTGTCCAGTTTCAGTGTCGCTGGGCCACTGTAGGTCCTTTACACTTCCATATAAAACCTAAATCCAAATTTTTTATTTCTACAAAAAAAAATCTACTCCAATATTGATTAGAATGGCGTTGAAGCATCATGTCAACCTGGGTAGAATAGATACATCAATACTACTGAGCCTCCCCTGAGCCTGGTACAGCTCCATATATTCAGAACTCACTGATTTGTGCAAGCAGCAAGCTAAAGCTCTCAGGATATGGGTCTTACATAGCACTGACCTAATATAGTACTGAACAGTTCGTATTTTGGTGTTATTTAAATTTCAGTTTCCCATAGAATCATTTACAAATTGATAGTTTGCAAGCCACTGGACGTGGGACAAAATGTCAAAGATCTAAACAAAGTACTTGCATGTTAACAAACCCAGTTCTGGCCGCTCGTGAGAGCACTGCACCCTGGTGGCTCACTGAAGGAAACTTGTCTCATTATTCCAGTGCAGTTAATTCAGGAAGTTGATCCTACACCTCAAACAGTTCTTGTTTGTCTCTGGGTTGATTCCTCAAACCCAGCACAAAAGGTGAAAGTGTGTCCCTGGGGCACAGTGTGAGGTGGACAGAGGAGCAGAGGGCATGTGGGAAAGGAACTAAAACACAGCTTCATTTATAGGATTGGCCACACTCCATCTGGTTTCCACGTCCCACTAGGATATGGGAGTTCCCCATTGGTCTCCATCCACCAAGGTCTGACCTGGGATCTCTTTTTCGAAAAGCAGAAGACTGAAGTCAAGAAAAATGAAAACAAACTAGGTTGGATCACTTTTTCTAGTCTACTTTGTGAATTTACTTCAATATGAATTTAAGGCTAAGTCAGATAGACCTTTAAATTAGGAACAATCAACCTGCCCCTAGATGACTGCTTCCCCTCTTCCCCCAAATCCTGCAGCAGTCCCCACTGACCACCTTGTCACACCTTAATTCTTTCTTTGATGCTCTAAGCATGGCATAACTCTGGCTTCCTCTGTCCCTGCCAATCATGCTCAGATATTCTATGTACCAGTGATGGGAGACCCTCCCTGTGCTGCTCAATGCAACATCTGCTCCCTGGGCGCCAGGTCCCCAAGGCACGCTCTATCTACACCATCATGCCGGGTGCTTCCTATATGTCCTCATGTGTGCTGGCTTAAGTGCCTGTCTGTTCCTTCAAGTCAGAGCATTAGATAGATGTATTATTCCAACTGAAAGCATAGGCTTCCACTGTGCTATGCTCTGGGCGAGTTCCTAAACTTCTCTTGGATCCACTTCTGCTCAGGACAGCCTAGTGCTCAGCAGCTGTGAGGACCCAGCTCAGGCAGTGCTGGCCACTAAGGGCTCCTTGGCAACTGCCACAGTGTGAGCACTACCTGCCTGGTATCCAATGTGGCCTGGGTCACCCATACCGGCATATTGATGTTAACCTGGGACATCGGCTACTGTACCCAGCAAAACACACAAAATGACACTATCGGAATCCAGCTAGCTCTGCTGGAGTGACTGGCCAGTAGGACCGATAGATGCAGCTGGTTTCAAGTGTTGGGGCTTCACGCTCAGTGGAGACTTTGGTCCTTCTTCTGTGGTCCACACAGCCCTGACTGAACTGCCTGGCACAGAAAACCCATGGTGCAGGGTTCGCTAGTTAGGTGAGCTGAGTAAACAACACTCTCCCCTGATTTCATAAGATGCTTCTCTAGCACGTCCTCATCCTAATGTATTCTTCTCAAAGCCTCGGCCAATGTCTCAACTACACCCTCTGTATTCATCAGCCTACAACATAGGTCCCAAGGGCAGGGGGCAGGGTAGCCATCCTTGTGTCTGTGTCTCAGGAGCACGCCCTGGTTTTCCAGGGCCAATAAGCAGGCTGTATGTCACCCTCAGGATAGGGAAGTAGGCCCAAGTTCTTGGCTAAGCTTGGTAGACTTTGGTTCCTGAGAAGAAAATCAATGTCCCTGTCTTCTCTGTCCCACAAAGAGATGGCTGGCAGTGTCCCAGAACTTCTCTGTGTGGTTACTTGGTGAGCTTCCCTGTGGCATAGGGCATGTGTGCCTCCCTCTGAGACTCTTGTCCAACCACTGCCAGAGGTGAGCTGGGCACCACTGTCTGGCAAAAGACAGTCCCATAAGAAGATGTATCATTCCCATCTAGTCATGGGCATCTGGAATTTGGGAGGTGAGTGTGGCCTAGCAGTCATCACATCATCCCAGGGGAGCCAACCATATATGTAAAGATGACTTGGGCTCTGGTCATCTCCTATCCCAAACCTGGTATTGGTGGATTGGTGGCATTTCCACAGTACCACACCTAGGGGAGGTAATGCCAGAATGGTGTTGAAGAGAGGAGGTGTTGGGGGTCACATACCAACATCCTTCACACCAGTCAGCTATTGTCACCTCCTCTTCAATCAACCTCGCTAAACCAGGTTGAAGTGTTCTTTTCTTAAAACCACTCAGTCATGGCAAGCAGGCAACATGGTTGGCCAGGGCTACTCCACCCTTGTGAGAGGCCACAGACTCAATCAAGGATACCTAGTCCCAAGTTGGTAGCCCCATCCCTCCTTCCAGCATTGAGCCTTCTCAGAATGCCTGTGGTGTTCCCTCCCTGTCCAAAATCCATCAGTAGATATCCCAGCCTCTTATTTCTAACTACCTTAGGTCCAAATATGAGTGACAATGGAGAGGTGGGCTAGTCATGGGACACATGAGCTCTGGCAGACACTGTGGACAAGCAGACGAAAGCTCTGGTATGAGTACCATGTTACTATAGCTCTCCGCCCCAATCTCCTCCATCAGAAAGTAGACAGAATATGGGAACATAAGCACAGGGGTACAGCTGAGGTCCTCAGCAGCTGCAGAGGCATATCTGAGGGTTCTCAACATTTGCAGAGGCACCTTGGAGTGTGCTTGGTACTAACAGGGACATATCTGGATCCAGTGGACACCCACAGGGGCACATCTGCATCTACCTGATTCCCAGAGGGGCTTATCTGGGTCTGCCCCATGCTTACTTGGCACATCTGTGTCTACCAGATGCCCACAGAGGCATATCTAGATCTGGCAGACACTCATATGGGCACATCTGGATCTATTTGATGCCCAATGAGCACATCTGGGTCTTCCCAATGTCCAAGGGGAACATCTTAGTCTGCCTAATGCCAGCAGGGATGCATCAGGATCTGCCCAATGCCCACAGGCACACAGCTGAGCCTGCCTGGCACCAAGAACAAGGAGCATGAGAAGCTACTGGCAGAGCAGAAAGGTACTGGGTCTTTACTGAAGCTGCTGGAGACCAAGGTTACCCCTTCTTCTCTGCAGGCAGCTCTCCAACATCCAACCTACACAGCTTTGACAGACTCAGCATCCCCGTCTGGATGTTGGTGAGTAGGATCCCTCACCCCTAAAGACAGTAGAGTGAGTGGCATGGTCATGTTTCCACCCAGGAAAACGCAGTGAGGATGGGCCAACAATGTTCCCCTGTGTGGTGCCCAGCACCAGCCCCCTGGTCTTCCTGCCAGGCCAGGTAGAGACACAGATAGTAGTAGCTCTCAGCTGCCTTCTGAAAAGGGAACTTCCTAAGAGACAAGTCTCAGCTTGTCCTCGAGCTCATGAGAACCAGTGTCGGCCACTTACAAATCCTGGGGTCCCTACAGGCACCACCCTCCTAGGTGTTCTAAACGTATGTCCTGGGCCAGGCAGACTCCCTCCAGGGCCTGGGCTATACTAGGGAAAACCTCACATTTCTGCACAATGCATGGAGTCCGCAACAAAATTAACCTCGTGGCAATTGTTTCCCCCAGTTTGATAGCCCAATGTCAGCTCATCTGTTACAGGGAAATAAAAAAGTCAAGCCTAAATGTATAAAAAATTATGATGGAAGTCCTAAATAAAGCGTAGACTGCAAGCTCATTGAGTCAAAAATCAATCAATCAATGAGGGAGTGGGTCAGGAGCACCTCATAAGCCCCAAAGAAATCATTTGCCCAAACACTGGGATTTAACGGTAGAGGACCAAATTCCAACACTTTTAGGAAGTAAATAATGAAAAATCAATTCAGAGGAAAAACAGATCAAGAACCCTGACTCTGACGTGCCGACACATTTATTGCTGAGCACCATTCCTCGGCTGACCCGAAAACTTCGGAAGGTGTTTATTTACTTTCAACACCTTCCAGGGATCAATATTTTTAATTTGGATCCGAGTTATTATTTTTCACATCACAGCAGCGGGGAGCGGCGTAAAGTGGCTCATATTTTAGTGCTAAAAAGATCGATACGACAGTTTCACCTTCACTGCAGCCCGGCTGCTGTGGCTGCACATCATCACATCCCGAAGGGCCATGGTGCCGAGGCAGGAGGGCAGGTCATCACCCGCCAGGGGTGCAGACAGCCATGATTTAACTGAGCACAGGGCGCCCGATGCCCTCAGAAAACCAATCTTGCTCCTCACTTCATCAGGCCTCAGGTGAGGAGGAGGAGGAGGGCAGGGCCCGGTGCAGAGGGGGGCTGCTGCTGGCAAAGATTAGTCCCTCATCATAAACTCATTTGCCTTTCCTTCCTCTTCCTCAGATCAAAGAACACCAGCAAACTCCATTAGTTTCCCACAAATTTCCCCTACCATCTAGAGCAGGGAGAGACCCCTCATACTGTGGTGGGAAGGGGTCTTCCAGGAAGGGGTAACCTCCACCCCTCAGTCACACCCTGAACACCAGCACCAAGGCCTCTGCTGGGGCAGTCAGGCCACACAGGGCAGGAGCCTTCTGAGCTCACTCAGGGAGTGAAGGTAAATGTGTACATCACGCTGTGACAACTCCTTATCAGCCTTCAGTACCTCATGCCCCCCTTAACCCTAACTTAACCATCACTATCACACCCCATGCCACACTCTGCAAGTAAGTTCCAAAGCCCAGGAAAACCCAGGACACCCAGGCAAAAGCAGAGTCATGTGTCATACGTCCAAGTGCTCTAGCTTGTTTCTTGGACCTCCAAGAAACACCTATTCCCAATAGTACTGGAAGCCACACAGGAAAAAGTAAAGAACGAGACCCTGACCTTGTATGAGGGCAGAAAAGGAACTACCAGCCCACATGTGAGCAGCATCCAGATATCTAGGCAATCCTAACTGGAAGGCCCAAGGCCTTCTGCCAGGTAAGAGCCTTGAGCAAACAGACAGCAGGGCTTTTGCACTGACAGAGCTGTGGTCCCTGAACCTGAGGTAGGCTTTGCCTACTGGAGCCACCCTTGGCCTGCTACTGTCCCTGAATCAGACAGGTCATTGGGATCTTCAGTCTCTCGCCTGCCCAGGACCCCATTCAACCACCATCACTCCACAGCCCACATAGACTGCTCATGAATAAGATTCCTAGGGGAACAAATGAGGCCAGAATCCTCCTAAGCTCCCCAAACACCACTGGTCTGCCCATCCTAGCTACCACACCTGTGCCTGCCACCAGCAGCATAGCATGCAAGATTTTCTTCAGGCACCTGCACCTCAAGAAGCATGTGCAACCTCCAAGAATATTCTATGTCCAGCTATACAGCCTCCTCCCCTGGCTTGAGGTAGGGTGTGGGCAATCCCAGGTCCAGGCAGGACACGGAACTAAGAAACCTACAGATGCCATCTCTTATCAACTGCCCCGCTGGCACTGTGCCATTCCTGGGGACCTATGACAGCTAGCTAAGCCTTCTCAGACCTCTCAGGAGCTGTGTCACCCACACCAACGAAGTCCTTCTACTCCCACATTAAGTTATTAGTAAGGTGCGGCTCCTCCTCCCCTAGCTGGTCAAGAAAACCCACATGGAAAGGGAGTATTAGCCTCCTGCATCCTGGCTCTGTAGTCTCTTTAGTCCAGAAACAAGAGCTTTGGCCAGATCTCACCAGCTCTCAAGGTTCCAGCCAGTGCCCTCTCCTGGGTGCAGACAGAAGTAAAACCAAGAGACCTACTGCCTTTCCAGTTCCCAGCAGCAATGCTACTGAATCAGCTGCAGCTTCAAGAGGCCACTCAGGCTGGCTCTGAAGCCAGGCAAGGACCATAGCCCTGGACCTGGGCTTTAGATCCCCTACTCAGGCACCAAAACTTCAGATATCAGGTCACCTGGGACGGGAGGTAATAAACGTGGCTATCCCCAGGCCACGTCTGAAGTCCACCACAGTGAGCACAGCCTCTGGCTTCCCAGGCCAGATGAACAACCAGCAAAGCATTGATGAACACCCCATGCTGCAATGCTTTCCTTCAGCAGCAAAACAAGACAGCAGTGGAATTATACGAAAATAAATTTTCAATCTCTTCCTCACTTTGCCATTTTGAAGCTAGAGTAGTACAAGGAAGCCGTTACCTCACGTACTCTTATTGATGCGCCAGCTTGTCGGGAGGTAAGCGATGTGTTTTCTATGCTCCTCTGAGTGGCTGGCTAAATCAGACACATGATTTCCATGCTGCTGGAGTGCCTGATCAATAGACACTAGCACAGACTTGGAAAACTTCACCCAGGTACTTCCTCAGTGTCCAATCTGCATGGCTGGATTTCTGTGAAACTCAAGGTGCCACTGTGTGATGCTGAGTGCCCTGGGAGTGCCCTTCAAAGTCCATCTCCAACACTGGTGGTGAAAGGCATAAACTCAGGAAGGTAGTTCAAGTACCAGATGAGAGCTCTTTCTCTTTCTCTCTCTCTTCCCTCCTCCCTCTCCCCCCCACCTCCTGGAGCCTCTGTACCCTGGGTATCATCCACACCAGTTCAGGATCATGTTTCTATCTTCCGTGCACATAGCACAGAGCTCAGTTTCGAGCTGGGGGCCCTCCTTCTTGGGCCCACCTCATCTGGCAGGCCCAAGAGAGCCACCCTGTGAATAAGCAACCCAGGGCTCCTGCCAGCACATCCAAGAAAAACCTCAACTCTGCAGTGGAGTGTAGCTAGAGTTTTCCTGCCTGGCCCACGGTCAGGATAAATCTCTTTCACCTAGGTATAGATTTATAAAAATGGATTAATATAAGATATAAGAACAGTTAACAAGAAGCCTGCCACGGCCATACAGTTTGTAAGCAATGTAAGTCTCTATGTTTACTTGGTTGGGTCTGAGCGGCTGTGGGACTGGCAGGTCAAAGAGATTTATCCTGACCGTGGGCCAGGCAGGAAAACTCAAGCTACAGTGGAGCCCAACTTTGTAAAGGTCAGGTTTGTTCTTCGTTTTGTTCAAATCACTTTTCTTATGAAGTCATAGCTCCATGTTACATGTCAAACAGTTGATACAGATTTACATGACTGTTCTATCAACACAAATGTCGCACAGGGACTATTCACACCAACACATGCTGCACTTTACACCAAGGGGTAGAGCCCCCTCCTCTAAAGGCCAAGCCCTGTCCTCACTGAGCCAGTCTCTGGCAGTGAGGAGTGGCCCTGGCTAAGGTGTGCCCACCAGTAGAAGAACACCTACTCTAGAAGCCAGAAGTCCCTCAGGAAGAGGACAGGGTGCAAGTGTCTGAGAAGAAGTGGACAGGCAAGCCAGCGCAAAGGTCAGGTAACAGTAAGTGTCACAGGCAGCTAAGATGACAGAAGGAAGGGCCAGGAGTGTGGCAATGATGGCCGCAGCCCACAGACGATGGCTGGATGACAAGATTGTTCTTTCAGTGCGTCTCTTTGCAGACGCCCTTCAGGAGCATGCCATGGACACCTGACATTCTAGGGCCCAACAGCAATGATTTGGTCTGCAGGAGTATGAGTTCTATGTTACTACCCCCGACTCCTACCCCAGGTGGTGCCAAGGAGAAATGTAAAAAGGGTTGATCAGGACTAGCTAAAGGGGACCCCTGGGCCCCAGAGCAGGAAAGACAGAATAGTGTGGTGGCCTGGATGCCCAGAAGGATTCTCCCACTTGGGCAGTACATCGTTTGCTCCTTTAGTTCCTGCTACAGGCAGCTACAGAGTCACACACAACCCACTTCAACAGAAGAGCTGTATGTTTCACTTACCTCACTGATGTTTAAACTGGTGGCACCTTGTTCTTTGGGGTTAACACGAAAGCATGACCAGGACACCAACACATGACCAAACAGGAAACGTACCTACCATTTCTGGATGGCACAGGCCTCAGAGTCACCTTTGTTACAGACTTAGTAATGCCAGCTTCCACATACTGCACAGACCCCAGGCCCTCCCACCTGGATGTCATATCTCATTCTTCTCAGGTCTGGCCTGGAAGGGCAGTGTGGAGAGAGATGTAGCCTCTACCTCCCTGAAAACCCACCTAGGGGAACTCTTTCTCACTACACTTTGGCTTCTGGGCCTCCATTTCCTGTTTCCCTAACGCCTCCCTGAGTTCACCTCCTTGCAGCCACGCTCCTTGCAACTCAGCCAGGGACCCTCTTTAGTCCCGATATTAGACACACCCACCAACAGCCTCCAGTTCTCTCTTCTGCTCACGACTGTCACTCTCTCTCCAAGACACCACTGCCTTCTCCCATTCCACCCAGAGGGGTTGTGGATGTATTCACAATTACTCCACACTCCCAGCCCTCCAGTGCTCTCCAGTGCTCTGCTAGGAGACCAGTTCATTCAATGACTCTAAACATGTGACTGGGCACCTTTATGGTCAATCCCAGGAGGAAACAGCAAACAAAACCAAGCTAAGCCAACCAAGGTAGGCTCTCCCAGGAAGTAGTCAGGCACTCTCAGTGTTCCCAGACACAGTATGCTCATTCCTGCCTCTCATGTGATTCACAAGTAATCACTGTGTTGGTCCAACGGCCAATCCTCTCTGTTCAAGTGGAAACATTCAAACACAAGAAACAGGATGGGGACCAAGACCTGCCAGTGGTAACAATCCAACACGCCATTCTGGCAGAACCTCTGAAGACCCAGACTTCTGACATACAACTTTCCATGTAAAACCAGCAAGGAGCTAGCCAGTGACAAAGCCAGGGGCCCAGAAATGAGGGGCCATTTTCGTGGTCTCTATAGAGCATAGACAGCAGACGTCCATCTGACATCAACAGACACATATGCTAGCCACAGTAAGCACACAAAATTTAATGTATCCATTTAAGTATAAAAATGCTCTTAGGAACAAGCCCTGTAGGGAGCACTGTGGCTAAAGTGCTGCACTGGTGCCACCTGCTGGCAGCAAGGGCCATTTGCAAGTCTCCTACTCTAAGCCCCGAGGGCATTCCCAGCAACAGAAGCAGCGGATCTTACCCCAACAGGCCACCCCAACCCCGGGAGCACCCACCCCCACCCCAACACCACCCCCACAGCAGGCTCATATAGCAAGTGCAGTTCATTCAGTTCAGCAGCTTGCTGGAAACAGGCCACTATTTTCTGATCCCTATTAATGCCCATGACAGCATTTATGTATAAGATAAATTCATCTCAATTTCCTTTTTCAATTAATGGCCTATTATTTGAACCAGACTCAGCTAAAAACACTCAGCTGATACCATCAATCTTACAAAGATTAAATTTCTCTGTCTGAGGCTACAGGGTACCAGACTGGGCAGGAGGATGGCTGCCTAGCAGCCAGATGCTACCAACTCTGTTCAGGACCTCAGGGGTGTAGATCCTTCCTACCAGGACAGCCTAAGGCTCCCACTAAAGACCATGACACACCAAGGGACTGCAGTGGAGGTATATGAAGTGGATGGTGCTCCAAGACTCAGGGCCATTGCAGTTACAATCTGGGATAAGTGAATAAGTGACCTCTACTCTCTGCTACCTACAGTGACTCCAGACAGACATGGAGAGACCTTGATCGTCACCACTCTGTCCGACAGGGAGGCACTTCATACCACACTGTGGCTGACAGAGACTGGGTACCAGGCTAGGAATGTCAAGGCATAGTCACCACTTAACAAGCAATGGAGAGCAGCGTAGATTTATCACAAACCATGCTCTATCCTCAAGCAGTGGCCTCCTCCCCTTGTCAGCCCAGCTATGAAGGCTCTCACGGTGCCAAACCAGCCCTGTTTGCACATGTGAGATTTATCCCCCCTTCGCCTGTGCTTTTAGATCACTGTGTCTATACATTTAAAGGGGTTATGGAGGAAAGGCCCTTCTGACAGATGATGCCTGCAGTGGAGTAAGGCCTTGATGGCAGAAAGATGGAGGAGGGACGGTGATGAGCTTCTCAGCACTGGTGCGCCACTGTCTGACGATGATGTACCTTACAGAGATTCTGTCTGGAGGCGTGGCTAGAAATCCCATTGCCACAATCAGATCTATGAGCTTGTAAGTTCTGTGGACCTGTGGAAACCCTCAGCCATTATTTCTCCAAGCATCTCTGTTTCCTCTGCCCTCTGGAAGGCCCCAGGGACATGATGTCAGGCCATGTGACATCATCTCAGAGTGGCGCTCTATGGGCTGTTTGCTCCATTTCATTTCTAGCAGTTCCCATTGCTTTCTTCAGTTTATCCCCTCTCCTTCTGCTGTGTCTAGACTCTTGTCCATCCTCACCAATAGGTCGTATCTTTTTAAACTGTGTAGGCCTGACTTGAAAAGACAAGAAGCTGGGAGACTCCCAGAAGTCTAAGGGGAGAGGCTGTTTACAAGAAGGGAGGGAGTGCAGAGCTCGGGAGAAGCAGCCAGTAGCAGAAAGGGCAAAGGGAAGAAGAAGGGGAAATGGGAGGACTGTATTCTGAGCAGAACAGAGCTAGAGGCAAGGGCACCCTTGAATGTGGATGGAAGATAGATGTAGGAAAACGTCTTTGAGAGGCTAGAACAAACCTGGCACTGGATGTCTCAAACTCAGAGACTGAAACCATGACAGGGGTTCTCTACCCCAAGGACAACCCCAAAGTCACCACCATGCAGGGCAGGAGTCATATCACTGCTCTGCCCACCATGACACACACCCTTGTTACAACTCTCCATACAGCTCCAACAGAAGGCGAGCAGCTGCTCAGGCCAGTCCAAGGCAGAAGACGGGCTGACAGACAAGGGTCCCTGCCAGATCTCCCCTCGTGGAGAAGAGAAGCAGCACCTATGAATGTGACAAAGTGATAGAGGATGAAGTAAAAGGCACTGGAGCAGAAAGAACGGAAAGTTAACCCCTGAAGGCCTGGGCACCCCACAGTTTGAGACACTGTCCTCCAAACCAACGGTTATTAAAGCTTTCAAACATCTCCCAAGAGTTCCTGGCCCCTCCCACTGCCTACCTCATACCTCCTAAAGTAGCTATTCCGCATTGGGTCCCAGATGCAGGACCCTTGTAGAAGAGGGACAGTTCTTATTAAAGTGATGCTAAGGGACACCTGTTCTGAAGCAGGCCTAACTCTGGGGCCTGCTCATGGCTTACAAAGTGATAGGCAAGCCCAGGAACAGGAGCGTTGGTATAGAGGGCTCACCAGAGCAGCCAACGTTCCAGTCCAATCTCTCATCTAAGCCAGCCTCGAGACCCTAGACTTCTCCTCTAGTGTCATACATTCCAAGGCCAGCCTCCCTCCATTGGCCATCTGCATCCCAGCTCCTGCCCACGCTTTGTCTGCACCAGCAATTGAGGATGCAGTCTTAAGCTCAGCCAGCAGCACTGCCAGTCTTCGGTGGACTCAGACCACCCAACAGCCATTAGAATGTGAGAAGCTTTCCACTAGGACAGTCACACTATGCTGTGACAGAGCACGCAAGCCAACTCAGCACTCTTCAGGAACAGCCAAGACTCAGGTTCCCTTGGCCTGGGACCCACGCCACAGCTTAGAGACGACTCACCGTGAAGTGCTCCTGTGACTTGTAGTTTTCATCCAGGTAGACACGCGCCCTGTTGTATTCTTTCATTGCGTCACTTGATAGTAGTTCCCTGGGAGTGAAAGATTGAGCACAGTAAGCAAAGCCCAAACGCTACGCCTTCCCACAGATGTGCTCCCAGTCACAGGGCCCTGGTTACAACTTTTTCACATACCCAGAGACCCACACAGCCACTAATGGGGCAAAGCGGGAGGGAGCAGAGGGGAGAGAGGAGGATCAGTGACAGCCAAGGTGAAACCAAAGTTCAATGTGTCCTCCGCACTCGGAGAGCAGCCCACATAGCAGCCTCGGTCTCCACTCAGGCCCATGAGACGCCTACGCCCCAAGGCCTCCCTGGGATGAAGACACTGATGAAGGACAGTGGCAGCAACTAGCATTTCCTTTGAGTTCAATCCCCAAGACAAACAAGGTGGAAGAAGAGAAGTGACTCCTGCAAGTTCCTGTCTGACCTCCACACACATGCCATTGGTACACTTGTGCCCCGCCCCACATACACAGAAATGTGATTAAAAATTTACCTGGAAGGAGCAACAAATTGGTGCTGAAATTTGTTCTGAAATAAGCTATCAACAGATCCAGACCCAGAAAGGCAAATGTAATAGGATTAATGGAAAGAATCTTAAAATGGTGAATATAAATATGATCAGAGCCCTAAGGGAAAATAGAAACGTACAGAAGAGAGGAGCTTCTGGTACTGACCAACAAGAATCGGGGTTCCACAGGATGGACTGGGAGTAGGCTCCCCTGTACAGCAGTGCAGTAGGGGCTCCCACTCCATGGGGAATAGCAGAGCCTCTCTGGGCAACACTGAATCTAAGGGGGGAGAGGGGGCGTGAAGAGCAGCACCTGCAGACACAGGGGACTAACGTTTTCCAAACTTGGTCAAAATAAACAATATTAAAGCAGAGCACAGCAAACTGAGCTGCTACAAAGCAGCTACATGTAGAGGAAAGCGAGCCTCCCGTGGGGGGAAGCACATTATATACAAGAAGATGAAGATGGACACAAGGGCTGGGCTCTGGTCAGAAACAACGAAACACAGAAGACAATGACACGGCATCCTTAAGTAGTGAGGGGACTGACAAGCTCCCATTCATTCACAATAAACGCAGCTTTCAAAAACGAGAACAACAACCTCGTTCAGACAAACAAAGGCTGAGAGAATCGGCAGCAGCTGACTAGTACTGAAATAAACAGTACAAAAAGCTCTATGGCTAAGAAATACGGTCCAGGTAAAAGCTGAATCCAGCCCAGAGCAAATGGCACTGTGCAGGAAATGCACAGGAAGGTACCCGACAGCCCTCAGCCTTCTCTTCAAAGCCAGAGCAGCAAGGCATGCGCCGCTGCCACACGGCACACCGAAGGGACAGTACTGGTGAAACCTCCCTCTCGAAGGCCACTGGCCTGCAGGTGCCCAGGGCTCAATATCCACTGCACCTCTCCCTTCAGATGCTCTGCTGCTCTAGCCCACATGTTTTTCTTTTCCTTATCAATGTGCGGTTCTTGGCATAAACACTGGTTTCTGTCAGTGACGTGTGCTGCAGATGTTTTCCATAAGGTGACTTAGATCTTCTTTTGTTCTGAATATCTGTAACAATATGGCTCTCTTTAACGTGGCAAATATGTGAGTCTTATCTTTCTAAGCTGCACATTCTGAAAGAAACCCTCCCTGCCTCAAAGCTACAAAGACACCCTGTGGTATCTACAACTGGAATTCATTCTGAGGCAAGGTAACCACGAGGGACGTTATGACACAGCATCTTCCTGACACAAGACTCGGCACTTCTCAGCCTGCAGCAGGCCATGTACCAAGGAAGCAGGGAGTGGTGCAGTCTGGCCACACATTTTGCACAGCATGTCTCTGCTGCATCCAGAGCTGGTGCCCTGGCCAACAGAACGCTGCCTTGGTTTTCCTCAAGATCATTTCAGCTGTTTTCTGTACTATGCTTCTCCATGTGATCAGTATAGAGTGTCAGGGAAAATGCTTTTAACACTTTCATTAAAACTGCCTTGAAGTTATAGACTATTTGGGAGAAAGGTGCAGGGTTTTTGAAACCTGATCAAGCTCTAAGACCTTGACTGGTGGGAATGCAGCACATGTTGCTTGGAAGAAACTCTCTGGTGGGAACAAGTTGGTTACAGGATCTTTCTACACACAGAGACCTTGAGGTTCCCAGCTGGCTCCAGCAGGGGCATTTGAGCACTGAGGAAACACTTCCTCTTTTCTTGTCAAGCTTAGGCCAGATGCAAGCAGGAGTAAAGGGTCAAGAAAGAGTGGCAACAAGGGCCAATAAGATGGCTCAGTGGGTAATGGCACTTGTTGTACAATCCTGGACACCTGAATTTGATTTCTGGAACTTGCTGTGGGATGGTCTTTCTGTATATTGTGAGTATGTGTTGCTACTATTGGTTAATAAAGAAGCTGTTTTGGCCGATGGCAACACAGATATAGCCAGGCAGGAAATCCAAGAGAGACACAGAGAGAAGAAAGGTAGAGTCGGGGAGATGCTGCAAGCTGTTGGGGGTGGGGGTAACACAAGATGTAATAGAACACAGGTAAACCCACGATACAGACATTAACAGAAATGAGTTAATTTAAGATGTAATAGCTAGTTAGCCTGAGCCATAGACCAAACAGTTTGTAATTAATATTAAGCCTCTGAGTAATTATTTTATAAAGATGTCTGCTGCCCAGGTGGGTCCTGGTGGGACCAGGAAACTTTGAGCTATATCTGGCACCCAACACGGGCCAGAATTTCCTCATAAAACCTGACAAAAGCTTAAAAAGGGATTCTAGACCCATGCTGGCAGCACTGACAGCTCTTTCCAGAGGTCCTGCTACTGAGCACTTAAATGGGGTTTGTGGGCAATGTGCTTGCTACAAGCTGCTTGATGGAGGCATAGACCCACTGCTTCCCAGAATTGGGATGGTGAGCATGGCTCCCAGAATTGGCAGTGAACATACCTCCGCCGTGTTGAAAAGCGAAACAGGGCAGAGCCAGCAGCCAGGGCACCACTTCAGTTCTAGCCATGCAGATTAGCAATTTAAAAACTCTCTGGGTCAGAAAAGAATTAAAGATATACAATAAAATAGATTCAGATGGGGAAAAAAAAAAACCTCTAAACAGGTTACACTGTGTTTAAAATTACACATAGGCTTGGGAGAAAAAAAGAAAAAGGATAGAGAAAGTCCTTAAAAAAGAAATAGAATTTTTAAAAAAGCCATGTAAAATAGAAAATACACAGAGAGTCTGAATACTGTATATAATTGTGCTGTCTTTGAGATTTTTTTTTTTTTAACTATAGAGAGACATTTGATTGTGGGGGCTGCTCAGTTAAACCAACATATATATTTTAAAGATATCTTGACTTCAAAATCTGGATCTAAGGCTATGATGCTTTGGGAAAAAAAAGTTCTGCTTTTGTTTCCACAGAAGTTGAGAAGCTGTGGATTCCTTCCAGGTTATTATAGTTCCATCAAGGAAGACCCCTGAGAGGTCTCAAATGGGATCTATAGCCCAGATGATCCAACATCCAGAACAGATTCAAGGCAACTGGCTGAGATGATGCAGCCTCACAGACTACTACAGTCAAGACTTGACCATAATTCTAAATTTCTTCAGGATCCCCATAAGATTACCAGCACCCACAATCAGCAGGAAGTAGTATGAAAAGCTACACCCAAATTTCTCAAATATTGTTTATAAATGTTTGTTAAAAATGTTGGTTTTTATTTAAAGGGGGTTGGTTGATTATAAATGCAATTTCTTCCTTTAAAAAAAGGGGGATATAATACAGAAATGATTTTAAAAAAAAGATAGATTATTGAATCAACTTTGATCCAAAAAACAACTGTTAATCTCAAAATACTTATATTGATATGGATTTTGGTTTACTGATACAAATTTAAGGTCAATTTTGTTACATGGTATGTATATTTCTACTCTTGTTTAAGGTATTATGTTTATGCAACTCACAAAATTGTAATGTATAATTAAGAAATACACATTAATAATTAGCCATCTATGATAATCAAACTTATAGTCATGTTAGTTAAGTTTTTTAGGTATACAAAGATACATTTCAATTAGATAATCTTCAAACACTTCAAAAACCTACAGAACATGGCATTTAAAATGTTTTAAGAACTTGGACTTTTCTGGACAATGAGACACATCTGCTCCTGGCAGCTTCAATTACTTCAAAGAGGATGATGGGCATCAAAGAAACTCATTATGGAGTTTGCTTACAATATGGAAAAGGCTAGCCATTTGAACAAGAAACTGCTCCCGCCTGGACTGCTTGACAGTATGTTGTATAAACTGGACATGCGGAACCCATAAGAAGATGACCACTGAATTTTGCCAAAGCAAGGTGGGATGGTCTTTCAGGTTCCTGCTTCACAGAAGAAACTGTGTTCTGCAGGACACAGAGAAAAGTGACTGATGAATTTTGCCAAAATAGGCAGAACAGTCCTTCAAATTTCTTGCTTCTCTGAAAAGTCTGCCAGATACTCTAGACCCATAGGCTGAAGATGGATGCCCCAACATTACAAAAGAACTTTGGATGACTGTCCAGACAGCCAGATGTCTCTGTCATTTCCAGAATTATGTCAGTTTCTGGCATTGCACTTCCTGTTTACTCAGATAATATTAGATCCTTCTGGGGTCTTTGATGGAGTTGAAGACTAAATTATTATAACTATAGTTTTCCTTAGTCATGATAAAAGATATATTAGATATGAAACTTTAGATTCACCAGAATATAGGACAGAGTATTTTAATTTTTTCAAATACTAATAGATTAGATATTATAACTGTAATTCTTGCTTGATAACTGTTTTGTTATATGTAATTTTATTTTGTTAAAGCTAAAACTTCCCTTTTTGATTAGACAGAAAAAGGGAAGTGCTGTGGTATGGTCTTTCTGTATGCTGTGAATATGTGTTGCTACTATTGGTTAATAAAGAAGCTGTTTTGGCCTATGGCAACACAGGATATAGCAAGGCAGGAAACCCAAGATACAGGGAGAAGGCAGAGTTGGAGAGATGCTGTGAGATGCCAGGGGAAAAAAGATGTAATAGAACACAGGTAAAGTCACAAGACACGTGGTGATACATAGATTAATAGAAATAGGTTAATTTAAGATGTAATAGCTAGCTAGCCTGAGCCATAGACCAAACAGTTTGTAATTAATATTAAGCCTCTGAGTGATTATTTTATAAAAAATGGCTGGGACCTGGTGGGACCAAGAAACTTCAATCTACAGGAACTCACATAAAAGTTGAAAAAACTGACTCCAAAAAGTTGTCTTTTGACCTCTACATGAGCTCTGTGGCATATGCACAACCCCATACTTACACAGACACAAAGTCTCTCTCTGTCTCTGTCTGTCTCTGTCTCTCTCTCTCTGTCTCTCTCTCTCTCTCAGGCAGCAGCAGGGCCAGAGATGGAATGAACACCAGAGACTCACAGGGTAGGTAGCACCTTCAGTGCATACAAGGAACTGAGGGGAAATCACAAACTCAGGATCCAGCTGTGTCCATGCCATAGAGGGCAGGTCCCAGGAACACCACATGGACATTTCTTCTGCAACATTCCCCATGGTCAAAGCTGTGGCCTAGATGACTTCTTTCAAAGCCATACACCAGGAACAACAAATGACCTCAATGCAACCCTGATGTGGTTCTACAATCCTTTCAGAACTTCACTCCATTTCTCCACTGAAAACTATATCCAGGATTCCGTAAATTTTAACTGTTCCTCTTCATTCCTAGTCACCTTTCTGGTCACTGTTAGGATGCTTCTAGAAGACCAAAAAAAAAAAAAAAAAAAAAAAAGCAGAATGGTACAATGGTGTCTGAGGGCAAACAGAGGCTTCTGAGTTGGGTCCAAAAGCCACAGAAGAGGAAGGGCCCCAATTCGAGACCTGGAGCCCAGGGTTGGGTACCTGCTCACTGTCCCACTCTGTCTCCATTCACATAGCCACCTTAAGAGACCCCATTTCCCTTCTTCCTGGGCTGAGCCCAGATGGTTCTGTCCTCTAAGGAGCCACAGAGCACAATTTGTACTGACTCTACACATACAGTGCCTTCTTCCTGGATGACACAATGTTACCTCAAAGGCATTCAAAGCACAGAAGCTGCTGTAGAACCCAGTCCTGCCCATCATCCATCATCCACTGCAGCAGGCTGGCTAGCATCCATCCACCCTAGGTGCTCTAATGGGTCCCCAAGACCTGCCCCCCTAGCCTAGTACAGGTGCCTATTCTTTGGAGGCAAGCAGCTGCCAGACCTCTGAGCCACACCTCTCTGGGGAAAATTGCAACTGCCTCAACATGACCCACAGATGAGTTTCAAAGGGTGGCATTCAAGCCCACATTCCATCCAAAGACCTATCCCACAGTCCACAGGCTCCAGCTGAGACTTACTTGACAAACTTGTCCACATGAGACATGGAGGCCTCGTAGTTTTTCCCTCCGAATTCTTGGCAGTGCAAGGCCATGAAGTGAGGCTTGTGTGCATGCAGGACCTGGGGAGAAAGCATAGAGTTAGAGCACAAAATCACTGCAGGGTAAAGTGGCACATCTCAAATGCTGCCTCCATAGCCAGAGCATCCCTAGACAACAGGACAAAGTCCACACATCTGTGTCCACAAGTTCTTAACAGAGTCTATGGGTTGCCACCTTGATGCTTCCAACTGTTTATTTCTGGCCTCTACTGTTTCCTTAGCAAAGATTCAGAATTTCTGAGAACCTTTTTCAATAACCTAGAGGCATTTTTCTTTAAGTACAACAAAGTAATATGTGTGGACAAGAGAACATCTGGAAAGCTCTCAACACAAGTCACAACCTCATCACATCATTAACACTGCTGTGCATACCTGTTGAGAGACAGAGTCCAGGCAATCATGTGTGTGACAGCATTGTTCCTGTGCATGCACCATGCATGCATGAGGATGTGAGTATCAGCTTAAGTTAGAGTGAGAGCATTGCCTGTGTGCCAGTATGTGTGTATGCATGTGTGAGCTTAGTATGCACAGTCTCATTCTTATTCAGGAGCCATCAAGGCTGGCTTCTAAGCTCACTCTAGTACCCATGCTGTCTGAAGCACCAGAAATGCACATCTTGTGTTCTCCTTAGCTCTACAAGGTGTTACCCTATTATCTAATTACAGCAGTGGAGGAGTCTAGCGTATGGCAGAAAAACACCCATGGTCTCAAGGGTATTGAGTGGCATGGCCTGAACTTGTCTACAGCTCACAACCTACCTCTGTCCAACCATTAAGGTGCTTGGGTTTCCAACATATTGCTGAAGTTATCAGCAAGGATTCTGATTCAATTGCCCTCCCCCACCACACATACACTGAGTCCTAAACTTTTCAGCCAAAGAACAGCACAGTAAATGACTCAGTGAGTCCAGGCATCAGTGTAAGCTTACATCTACCAGTGATAAACCTTGCTGGGCATGGGCAGTACAACACAGGAAGCCCATGCATGTCCTGGATAGGAAGGTGGTGAGGCACTTGGTTCTACCCTTCCGAAGTACAGGAAGGGCAGCACCTGGTGGGGGGAGGGGGCAGATCACTGATGGAAGGCTGAGCCCCAGCAGCCACTGAGGAACTGGTACAGTGGAAAGGAAGGGCTGGAAGGATTCAGAAAAGGAACCACTAAGTTGGGGTTACTGTCACCATAGGGCCAAGGTGGTAGCAGGAAAACCCACAGGCAGGGCTGGAAGCCAGTGTACTTAGAGCCAAAGATTTAGAAGCTATTTGGGTATAATGAGCACCCCACCCATGGCCCTACAGCCTCTGCATTTCCTTGTACTTCAGGTACAGCTTCACATTGCTTCCATATGAGCATCCTAAGCAGCCCTGCAGTTGCAGAAGCTGTTAGGCAGCAAGGCCAGCTGCTGCTGCTCATCCTGGTAGCAGGTGCTCCAGGACAGCACCAGAAGGGAGTGAGTGGATCTCAGCTACATAGTCATTATAATGGGGAACTTCCCCAGGGCCCAGGATTAACATCAGCACATGGTGATGACCACATCACGTGGGCAGCGGCCACCAGTGGACAAAAGACTTTCCTCTCAGAGGTAACAGCCGCAGGCTGATCTCTCCCATCCACACAGCCTCTAGAAGCCACCTGTCCCAACGGTGATCTATCTACAATGCATGCTTTCCTCAGAGAGGTGAAAGGCTGTGGTGCAGGGGCATAGTGCCCACCTGGAGCTCCTTGCCACCCTGCAATTTTGTCACTGCATTCCTGACACATAGTGTAGCACAAGAAATGGGGGTGAAGGGTGAACTGATATAATGATTTTCACAGACTCATGACTTCGGCTGAGTCCAGCTTCCTAGAACTCCTCAGAATGTTACTACTCAGCTCTATTAAACTGAGAAAGGGTAGCGTGAGAGTGGAGGAGTAACGTGACACTCAGACATGGATGCTGGTATCCATGGTGATGCCCTGCTTCCTATTAAAAATGAAGTAGCATCAATGCTAGCAGTCTTCAACTCAGTTCATGACAGCTGATGGGACCACTTTAATAACCTCCTGTTCAAAGGCCTGGACACCGTGTCCCTTTGTGCAGGCACCTGCTAGCTTCTCTGCACTTTCCTTTGACTGTCCCAGTCCCAATCAGGAGGAAGTTCCCCCAAAGTCACAACTTTCACTTTATGAACAGTTATATAACGACTCTCTGCAAGTCTTCAACTGTGTCTTCATCTAACTTCCAAGTAACATTTTCCCTTTCTAAATGAGTTTTTATTGTTGATTAGGCAAATAGCCATTAGTAGCACAAAGATCAATATTTGAATGACTGGAATTCAAGGTTCAACTATGATCCTATATATCTTCACAAGAGAAGGATCTAAGATCAATAACTACATGAGGACCCCCCACCCCATGGGCTGTGAAGGAAGGAGCTACAGGCTAGCAAGAAAAACACCAGCCTAATAGTCAAGCACGGCATGACACCAGACATAAAAATCCTTCCCCAGACATCATGGGCACTGCTCAGAAGGAGTTTAGATTCTGCCAGACACTCCAGAAGAAAAGATAACCTCACCAGGACAGAGAGGAAGGTAGATCAGGTCATGCTATGGCCATAAGATAACTTTAAGTAGATATCACCTGGAAGAGGGCTAGTGCTGTCTTCCACATGACAAAACAATGGGACCCACAGCAAGACCTAGACTCAGGGGGAAAGGACCAGGAGAAGAAGGAGCACTACCAGAAGAAGAAGGAGCACAATAGATAGGTGGGTACTCTGAAGGGCCACACTTACCCAGCAGATCAGTCTGCTCCACTGAAGGTCCCTGGTTAAAAAGAGCAGCTTCTGTCTTTAATCCCAGCACTTAGTAGGAAGAGGCAGGCAGATCTCTGAGTTCGAAGCCAGCCTGGACTACAAAGTGAGTTCCAGGATAGTCAGGACAAAGACAACACAGAGAAACCCTGTCTCAAAAAAACAAAAAACAAACAAACAAAAAAACCAGAGCAGTGTCTGATAGACAGCTACAAACTGAATGCTAGCAAACAGGAGATGCTCCCCATACACAGCAGGAGTCAGCACAGCCACAGGACCAGAGTAGTAATGAGCCCACCTGAGCATCAAGCAAAGCTACAGCCAGCACCAGGGCCAGAGAGCACAGCCCATGTCCCACAGACACTTAGGGCAGAAGAGCACTGTGGATCTGAAAGCACAGGCATAGTGAAGAGCCCACCAGATTCACCAGGGAGGACCTTAGCCCCACTAGGACTGCTTCAGAAAGGGGATTAAGAGCTCATCAAGGCAAACCCCAAACAACTCTGAAAGTCTCGGGGTCCTGAACATCTGGCTTAGGGGCACAGGACATAGAAACCGAAGTCCCACACAAATCAAAGAACAACTCTAGAAGGATAGCTGGCCGGCCGGCCGGCAGGGGTCAAGGGGTGCTTTAGGTTTCTTCAGCTACACTAAAATTTTAAAAAATAAAGTATGTTTGCATGTTTCTTGTATAATATCAGCGAAGACTTTTAAAGGAACAGAGGGAGTGATGAGTAGATCCTCATAGGAACTGTTAGATGAGGGCCAGCAATGACAAATTCTGACCTGACCCAGGCTGGGCAGGAAGCATGTTCCTAATCTCATTGTAAATTCCCAAGCACCACCTCTGCCAGCTGTGGTGTGTGTGGCATAGGCTTTGACTTTCCCTGAAAACCAGGGTGCTTTGCAACTTCAAGAACATGAACCTGATGAGTGGTGAAGTGTGCCCAAGAATAGTACTCAAGAGCTTTGCCTAAGGCCCTGCACATCAATGACTTCATCTTGCCCTGGATTCTAGTCTTCAGCACTGAGATTTGTTCCCATACTGGACTGGTGGCCTGGAGATCACCCCATAGCTACCACTGTGTACCTTGGGGCCAGTTCCTGCCCTGCATAATAAGCTGCTTCTAATAATTAAGGATACGGCTTTGCCCCACAGGTGATGGGAAGAAGCCATGAGCTGGCATGAGGAAAAGCCGTAGGTCACTGCCACCTGGCAGGGCTCCTTTGTTCCTTTCATACCTGGACAATTTGACTTGGGTCCCATCTGCATTATACTTGGGGATATGGAGTCCCCCAGGACAATTACAACACATTCACCATGGCCAGGGAAGCAATAGGCACTGTTGTCTCCTGAGACCCCAATAGCTTGTGTCACTGGGGTATAGTTGAGGAGTGTCACCTTAGAGGGCCAAGCCAGGATGGCCTCACCTGGCCACAGCAGCAGCACCAGAGGCATGTGCTGGGTAGATATTCCTTGGAGGTGCTGTGGGATGTTCTGTATGGCAAATGTGTTGCTAATAAAACACTGATTGGCCAGTGGCTAGGCAGGAAGTATAGGCGGGACTAACAGAGAGAATTAAAAGAACAGGAAGGCAGAGGGAGTCTCTGCCAGCCACCGCCAGGACAAGCAGCATGTAAAGATGCCGGTAAGCCACGAGCCATGTGGCAAGGTATAGATTTATAGAAATGGATTAATTTAAGATATAAGGACAGTGAGCAAGAAGCCTGCCACGGCCATACAGTTTGTAAGCAATATAAGTCTCTGTGTTTACTTGGTTGGGTCTGAGCGGCTGTGGGACTGGCAGGTGAAAGAGATTTATCCTGACTGTGGGCAAGGCAGGAAAACTTAAGCCACATGGAGGTTTCACACACTGGCCTTAGCTTGGGCCACTCTGCTACAGTGCATGCTTCTCTCATGAGAACACACACGTAGGAACTAGCACTCAAACAGGAATATACTCAGAACTACATCCAGGTGCTCTTCTGGTGTGCCCATTCTCCCCATGGACTTAGTCCAGGTGCTCTTCTGGTGGGCCCATTCTCCCCATGGACTTATGTCCAGGTGCTCTTCTGGTGTGCCCATTCTCCCCATGGACTTACGTCCAGGTGTTTTGCTGGTGTGCCCATCTCCTCACAGATGTACATCAAGATGCTTTGCTGCTGGTGTGCCTGTTCTCATGAACCATATTTCAAGAGACTTGGCAGTATGGTTACATTCATAATAGATTCGTCTGCAGGCCAACATCACACCCAGAACTTTCCATGTTAAAAAAAGACCTTCCAGGTTGGGTGGTGGTGGTGTACACCTTTAATCCCAGCACTCAAGAGTCAGAGGCAGGTGGATCTCTGGGAGTTCGAGTCCAGCCTGGTCTACACAGTGAGTTCCAGGATGCAGAGAAACCCTGCCTCAAAAAAACAAATAATAATAACAATAATGATAACAATAACAATAATAATAATAGAAAACATGCTTCCAGGTGCTCTGGTATTTTCAAGCTCTATGAAGTAAGCTGAAATCCACTTCTGCTCAGCCCCCATGATGCATGTCCTCAGGGCCCTGCTCTCTCTTCTGTAGATCCTCTTCTCTTGCTTTTTCAGCTATACTTCTCTTAGATTGGAGGAATTTTTTAGCTGCATAACTACCCACCATGTGGTGAGTGAGTCCCTCTTGGTGAAAACATGGATGACTGAAACATTATGTGGCATAGGACTGTAAACGGAATACAAAGGAAGAGGTGGAGATCAGAGCAGAAAAAAAGTCATTTTAAACAACCACAGCTCAAGTGTTCCTAGTTTTCTGAGATTCACAAACTCTAGAAAGTTGATGGATTCCTGGCAAGCTAAGCCAGAGAAAACCAAACATCACTAAACCTATGAAAACCAAAGACTGGGAAAGTCCTCCGTCCATCTAGAGACAAGCAAGGGAAGACGGACCCAGTGGAGATATTCTGGGTCCCCAGATGTCCTGCAGGGGACAGATTCATATTCCAACAAGAACACAGGCCACATTCATCAGGAAAAAAGGCAAAATAAATACAATCTCATAGAAGATGAAAATTCAGAAAAATCCCAACCACAGACCTGCTCTACCCTGAGCAGCACTGGGGACAGATGTTTCCAAGAGGCTTTTGGAGTCCTTGGAGTGAAGAAAAAGCCTGGGCGACCACAAAGATGGCTTCCTATTGCTTTAGATATGTAGCTTCCAGGATGGCTGAATCTAATCCCCAAAATCTGTCCTGCCAAATTTCATATATACATATATCTACATATATTGAACACAAGCTACACATGCATGTGCACACACACAACATACAAACTATGATACATGTCTTTATACATAAGCAGAATAACCTACACCA
>CABHPQ010130219.1:48177-63816 GCA_902168405.1 Peromyscus aztecus | reverse complement strand
CTCCTCCTCCTCCTCCTCCTCCTCCTCCTCCTCCTCCTCCTCTTTCTTCTTAAAGTGAATGAAAAAAAAATGACAGCATGCACTGTATGATTAGACCATCAGAATTTTTAATAGCAATCATGTGCCACCATGTCTTAATCTCCAGTTCAGTACATTGTACACTTCATGCTTCATTACATCTTTTCTAAATTTTTGATTGGATTATCACACTTTTCTTTATGACTTTTCCTGTTACAACATAGTCCTCCAAATAGACGATCTCTTTTACCTTAACTAAGCACATTAGGTTTACAGTGGTATTCTCTTGTCTTCCCTTGGTAAGTTGCCCAGTTTCCTCCTTTGTTGCTATTCTTGTTGGCATTTTTCACAGTTCTATTTCCCTTTTGTGAGTCAGGCCCAGCTTCATACACTATTTTCTTAGTGTGCATTCCTCTGTAGGCAGACGATTTGTCAAGCCAGATATGCAGGGAGCTCCTGTCTGTGGTCACCCTGACTCACAGCAGCCTGTGAGTTATTTGGAGTGGTTAATTGGAATGATTTCTTTAGTGGAAGTTCTGGACGTGGAGCCAAAAAACCAAACTTCAGTGCCTGGGATGTTGATTACCTGGGTGCATTGTGTAATTTCACTCAACTTGAGACTCCTAATCCTAAAATGGGTGTAAAATCATATGACTTTTCTTACCTACATCAGTGTTTCTCAGTGAGGGACAAAGGTAATAAGTGCCAAAATTCTGTATCATGAAGCTTCATGTGGAAGTGCTGCTTTATTACGGTTAAGGCAAAGTCCTTTAAAAATGCTGTTTGCATCTTCTGTTTTAAATTAATAATGAGTTATGAATTTTATGTTTGTTGAAATTGTAGCCATCTAGCATTAGACTTCAAAAAACTCTGATATGTGTTATTGTGTGCCTTTCCTTTTCTCATTTTTCTTTTTGTTCCTTCTTTCTTTTCTAATTATGTATTTTAGATACTTTCTCATACTAATACATGAAAGTTTTATGTGAGTGTTACTGAATGCTTATATAGTTTTTGTTCTCTTGGATAAAATGAGTTCCAGCTTTTCCACTTTTGACCATTAAAATCAAAGCTACAAAAACATTGTACAGATGTATTGGTTTATTTGTATTTTAATGGTCATTGAATGTATTCAGAGAAATGGGAATTTCTGAGTCCTTGAGTGTCAGTCTTTCCCAGTTCACTCCTCCAGGGCCGGGGAGCAAACCCAAGGCCTTGTGCATGTTAGTCTCTGCTTTGGAGCAGCATCACCAGTTGGTGTGCTCGGCTGTCTAGGCGGGTCTGAGAGTCTGATTGACTATGTATATATGGCTCGGGGTCTCACCATCTCAGTTGTGGAAGCAGACAGTAGCTGCACTTTAGCATTGACTCTCACTGGTGTCTTTCCGCTTCTCTGGTTTTCTAGTTTTACTGAAGGTGTTTGCTATTAATTGCACTGTGGAACTCTCCCTTGGATTTTAAACTGCGTCTGCTACAGCAACTCCTAGTGTTACTGTAAATATTATCTCTCTAACGAGTTTCTCCACATCTTGGTTCTTCTACTCTGAAGAGCTTTCTTTCTAAAATTTCAGGGATGATCACCGTAAGTGTGTGACTTTCCATTTTATCTTCGTTTCCCATGTGCTTTATTTTTATTCCAGAAAAACAACAACAGCAACAACAAAACAACCCAACAACTAGTCACTGCTACTGGAACACACACACACACACACACACACACACAAACACACACACACACACTTTATTATTTTGCATAGACTTTAAGATAGTGACTGTCAGTGTGATATTTTCATACATGCACAGAATGTGCTCTGATCGTATTACTACCTTTGCTGCGCTCTTTCCCTTTCCTTCCCCAGTCTAGTCCTGTTATACTGTGTGTCTCTTTGTTTATGTGTGCGTGTGTGCATGTGTGTGTGCCGTGGCTGCACGTGGAGGTCAGAGGAAGGCTTTGGAGAGTCAGGTTTTCTCCTTCCGTTACAGCACCATATGGGTTCAGAGTATTAAACTTGGATCTTCAGGCTCAGTGACAAGTGCCTTTACCTGATGAGCCATCTTACCAGCCCCTGGCTTGTCTCTCTTTATTTTTCATTTTTGGTATTGAAGGAAACATGTAATACACGTCCTTATGTCTTGTTTTGTCTAATGAATGTGATGATCTAGAGTTCCATTGTTTTTGTAACTGACATGGTTTTGTTTATATTTATGGATGTAGACCACATTTTAAAACTTCCCTTTTCATGCTTTGACTGGCACTTAGGCTGGTGGCTGCATATGTTTTTGTGCCAATCACTCTTGCATTTGATACTATTTTCTTCTCTCCTTGGTCACTGCTCTTCCATGAGTCAAATAAGTTGTCTCAGCTGTGAAGCTTCCCTCGGTGGGGGAGATGCTGAAGTGGAACGGCAGAGGTTGACAGGAACTGTGCGATATCCAAGGTTTTGAAGGTGTGTTAAGTGGCTTGGGTTTCATGAGTCCTGGTTTTGGTACACAGTCAGTTTTAAGGATGGCTGTTGTGGAGTGTTTCTGTAGCATCTCATAGTATTGTATCGATTTGTTCACTAGCTGTCCTGAATATCATGAAGAAGGGGACAGTGGAGCAGGGTTTTAGTTCATTCCGTGCCTCCCGTCTGTGTTTGTGTTTGTTTAGGTATTAAGTAAAACGATAGTGTAGAGTAATGGGTGGTAAGAACTCAGTCAATATAAATTAGTCAATATAAATTAGTGTCAGTGGGTAGGTACATTTGATTTGAGTAATACAGGGTTTTGTTTTGAAAGAGCTGAGATTTGATACAGGCTTAAAGGACTGTAAGGACTGCATTACTGAGTTCTGATCAGTCTGTTTGTTTGTTTGTTACATGTGTGTGTGATGTGCCTGTGAGTCGATGTGATCAGGTGCAACAGTGATTTTAGGAGGTCAGGTAACTTGCCAGTCAGTTCTTGCCTCCACCATGTGTTCTGGGCATCAAGCCTGGGTCGTCCGGCTGTGCAGCAGGTTTTACCTGTTGCGCCATCTTGCTGCCCGGGTCGGTTTTGAAGACCTTGTGCACGTGGACTAGAGAGCTGCACGTGGTTCCTGCAGCGGCCTGTGCTCAGTTCCCAGTTCCCACACAGCGGGCTCTGATGCCCTGGCCTCTGTAAACTCCATACACATGTGTAACAATAGTACATTCACGCACACATGCTCACAAAATAAATAAATGTACTTAAATAAGATCCCATGTAAAATCATTGTGTAAGTGAAACTTAAAATAGTAAGATAATTTATTATCACATTTTAAGTTTCACTCTCACAATGATTTTTTAGTATCCCTGTGTGCTAACAGTATTAAATACAGAGTGGACACATTGTTTCATGTGCATAGATGATTAAATGAAAAAGATGAGGTAAGTTTGACTCATTTTTAGAAATGTAAATTCCTAATTTTGTATAAACTTAAAAAACATCACTTGCATTGGCTTTTACTGACTAAAAACATTAAGGATTTCTGTTTATTTTAAAATCTTTTATGCATTTGCCCTTGAGACAAGTTGGTGGGTGCATTTTTTATCAAAACCATATACACGGTGACATATTAAATGTATCATATTATTATACTAATCATATGACTCTAGAAACAAAAGTAACCAGAGGACTAAAGCCTATCAAAACCATCTTTTTGTTTTTGTACAATGAAATTCTTTTTAAATTTGCCAGGGAATTCATAGTAATATTGAAACCAGATGTAGACTTCCGTCTTGTAATGCGTTAGCTCAGCTACAGAAGTCTTATTTCCATCCCTGATTGCTGAGTGCTTCATTTGTGGCTTCTAATCTCTCTTTCTCTTCTAGAACAGATTATAAAATGCCATTGAAATGACTTAAAAAAAACGACATTGCCCAATCATGTAGTGACAAAATGGAATTAAACCCCAGTGTATTGAGGATCACCTAATTAAACCCCAAAACAAAGTAGCCCTGCTGATCCTTTTCTCATAAAGGGCTTCTTAACAGATATATAGAGAGAAGCATTAGCCTAGTTTGACATGGATCTGTGACTTTTCCATCCTAGAGCTGAAATCTTTCTTATTTCCTTCTGTTGGGAGTAGATTGTCTTTCCTTTGTTTTTTTCTCCAAGGGTTTTCAGTACAACCTGATTGTCTTAGTCAGGGTCTCTGTTGTCGTGATAAAATATCATTCCCAAAATCAACACGGAGAGGGAAAGGGCTAACTTCATCTTGTAGCTTTTAAGTCCATCACTGAGGTAAGCCTGAGCGGGCACCTGGAGGCAGTTGATGCAGAGGCCAGAGAGGAACACTGCTTACTGACTGGCTTGCTCGGCCTGTTTTCTTTTAGCGCCCAGGACCATCAGCCCAAGGGTGGTACCACCCACAGTGGGATGGACCTTCCCACATCAACCATCAATTGAGAAATGTACCCCAGGCTTTCCCACAGGCCAGTCTTGGGGAGGCGGTTTCTCAGCTGAGGTTCCTTCCAGACGACTAGCCTGTGTCATGCGACACAGGACTACCAGCACACAGCCTTTTGAAATGGTTGCGTCTGTATCTATTTAACTGAGAAAAAACACCATAATACCTTAAATTAATTAAAGGGAATAAATTCCACATGAAATCTATCCACCTTGAGTAAAAAGCTATAATTTATATATAAATAAAAATTAAAAACAGATTATTTAAAAATGAAAGTCCATGTCTTAGGAAGGTGAAGGTCTGCTTTATGTTTTGATAACATGATGAGTGAGCATCTAAAAGGCACCAGGTAAGCATGACAGATGGCGCCTAGGTCAGGGCCTGCTGTGTGGTTGGTGTTCACTAAGCCATCTACAGTTCTGTCTGCTCTCAGCTCTTCTCCAGTAATGAGAGCCAGGTTCCTGGAGCAGCTTTAATTCTTGATACACACACTACTTTCGTCCAGAGTTCATTTGATTTCTTTTATGTTTAAAACAGAACAGGCAGGGATTGGTTGCTTCAGATTAGCTAGAATTATCTTGGTGCTAAAATTTAGCCCTCCTCTTTCCCCCTTTCCAGTCTCAGTGGAAGGGAAGTGGGTGTTACTCGTCTTTACAGATCGTCTGTTTTCTGCACTTGCAGGATTCCTTTCTTGGGTGTCGCCCCGTGTGTCTTGTCTAATTAGTCAACTAACTACTAATTGTAGTGTCACTTCATTCTCTCTTCCCACTTGTCCCTCACTTTGAAAGTGCTTTTAAAAATACGTAAGCAGCTACACGTCTGTCTCGTACTTTCTAGAGCAGTGGTCTCAGCCTTCTCAATGCTGCAGCCTCTACTACAGTTCCTTCTGTGCTGACCCCAACCATAAAGTGATGTCATTGCTGCTTCCTAACTGTAATTACGAATTATAGTGTAAATATCTGATATGTAAGATATCTGATGTGTGATCCCCAAAGGGGTCACAGCTCACAGGTTGAGAACTACTGTTCTAGACTGAGATCCTTTTTGGTTAGGTTAAAACACCTCCCTCCCCTCCGGCTTCCTACCTCCCTCTAGTAATTGAACTCGCAGCTTTGACCACTGAGTCTCCCCATCCAAACTCCTTTTTAATTTTTATTTTTTGAGACAGTGTTTCTCTGAGATGCCAAGGCTGACCTTGAAGTTTTCATCCTCCTATCATAGCTTCCCAATTGCTGCTATTTAATATGTTGCTACAATGTACAACTTTTTATTTGTTTTTATTCTGTTTCTTTTTTAATATAAGGCTGTGGCTCCAGGGTGGTGAGCTTTAAGAGCACAGTGTGGGAAGTCTGAGAAGGTGACACTAGAGCTACTAATTATAAAGAATGCTTCCTGTCTAGAATTGTGCAGATTTACCATTTATTTCCATTTGTATATTCTTACACATCTAGCAAAATGTTGAAAGACTCCTGAGTAACAGAAGTGATTTGTGTTTAAAAACAAACAAACCAACTAACAAACTCTTTTACTAAAATGTAGTAAAGAGGCACCCCCCCCAAAACACACACACACACACACACACACACACACACACAAAATACCAAACCCAAACCCACAGTGTATCTTAGGTCCATCACTCATAAGACATTCAGATTTTCAGGATCCAGATTTGGAAAGAGATGGCCAGCATGGATAAGCACACCCTTTAAACAGCAGGAGGAGCTAAATGCAGCTGACCGTGCAAACAGGTTTTACTTTCTTTGTGCTTTACATAGATTCCTAGAGCTTTTTGCTTTCACATCTGGATTTCTTCATTTCAACACTCAAATGGGTTGTTAAAACAATACTGCACCACACAGTGTAAAACCAAGTCCCGCTATGTCCAGGCTCTGAGGGATTAGAAATCGTATTGGTTCTGACTAGAGGGTGATGTGAAATGAAGAGGAACAGATTGACTCCTTGGAGGAGCTAGAGGGGTTTCTCACCGACAGGAGGATAGCGTAATGAAGTTAAGTTTCAGATCTGCCCTCTCAGGTCAGAGCCAAATACAGGGAGGCCATTAGCAGTTCTTTTTTAAAAGGAGCTTTTAATTATGTGTGTATGTGTGCATGTGTGTACACATGTGTATGTGTGTGTGTGTGTGTGTGCATGCATGCTCATGTGTATGTGTGCATGTTTGTGTCTGCACATGTGTCTGTGTGTGTGTGTGCATGTGTGCATGTTTGTGTCTGCACGTGTGTGTGTGTGTGTGTGTGTGTGTGTGTGTGTGTGCATGAGCACATGCCTGTGGAGCCCAGAAGAGGACATCAGATCTTGGAGCTGGAGTCACAGGAGGTATGAGCCACGTGACCCAGAAGGGGTCTAGGTCCACAGGTTAAGAACTAATGCTTTAAATCATATTTCTGTAAGCAAACACTTTATAAGTATAATAAAAACATTGCAGCATATGGTATACAGTAGTCTCAAGTCTGAGCCAGTATTTGAGACAGTGTTCCTTGGTGTGGTGTTGTGCATGGTACACTTGTTGTATGTTCAGAGTCAAGGCTACAGTGAAGTCACATGATACAGGACAGGTGAGCCTGTTAGAAATACCTCAGATCCATTATACATTTGAATTTGAATTTTTCTTATTTCAGGTTCAGAAATCTTTAAAATTTTTAAAATTCAATAAAATATAATGGCATTGTTTTACCTTTACTCTTTCCCCCCCTTCGCCTTCTCTGCCCTCCCCCAACAAGTTCACAGCCCCTCTTCTTTAACCATTCATTGTTACACGTGCATGTACGCTAATAAATACATAAATATAACATGCTGAATCTGTTTAGTTTTGCCTGCACGTATGTGTTTCTAGGATTGACTACTTGGTACTGGATAACCAGCCATGGGGCTCATCCCTGGGAAGATTTATTCTCCCTCAGCAATTGCAAATTGCTTGTAGCTGTGGGCTCTGTGAAACTTGCTCTGACTACATTGGGATGTCAACTGTTGGAATTGTTCAGGCTGTTCACCAGCCATGTTGCTGAGGATCCATGGGCACAGCTTCCCTGTCATAGCCAGAAGGCACACCTCTCAGCTGACTTCGGGCCTGTGGCTCTCACATCTTTGCACTCCTTCTTCTATGATGCTGGTTGAGTCTTAGGTGCAGGTGTTGTGTTGTTGACATAGCAGTTTTGGCTGAGGAGCTCAGGTAGTTGTTATCTACGTTTTGATTAGTTGTGGCTTTCTGTAATGGTCTCTTGCTGCTGCCAAAAGAAGCTTCCTTCTCTGGGTCTGTGCCATGTATGGTGGCTATGGGGTCCCTGGTAGAAGGCAGGGCTGGGCTGGGTGGCCAGACTGAAAGGAATGGAGATGGGTTGACCAGAAACCCTTTACACTGTCATGCTTTCCACTGTCCCCAACCCCACTGAGTTAGGATACTCTCATGACCTAGAGTTTGTAAAGAGCTGGGACATAATGACACTCTCATCTCCTACTTTCTGAGTGTGACTGAAAACCATTTAGAAAGAAGGAAGAGGCATGGGTATAGATCAGGGGTCACATTGTAAGCAGACAAAAGCAAAACCTTGTAGTGTGTTACAGAAATTCCTTCCTTTTAGGACACAGTGAAATCCCATTATATGTTGTCGTGGTTTGAATAAACATCCTTCTGAAGTCCATGGGTTAAAGATTTGAGCTCCCGGTGATAATGTTGGGAGGTGGTGAGACCTTTACAGCTGGACTCTTGAGGTCCTTAGGTCATAAGGGGTGTCCCTCCAAAAAGGAGTTTGAGACCTTCAGTGGACCTCATTCTTCTTTTATGCCTGGTTTGTGATGTATCATTTTGTTCACCATAGTCTCTTTGCTCTTTGGCCCAATAGACTCTCTTAGCCTTGGCCTGACCTTTCCAAACACAGCCAGAGTAACCTTTTCTCATTATGTGTTACGTCTCTCAGTTATTTTGTTATAGGACAAGAAACTAACACATACACATAAACGTCCTTTATCTGTCACTGGACATTGAAGTTTGCTTCTTTTAGTTATGTGAACGATGTGAATGTAGGTGCAGATACCTCTTTGGGATTTTGTTTTCAGTTCTTTGTAGATTCTCTGAGATGTGGAATCCCTAGATGAAAAAGGGCACTCTGTTTAAATATTTTAGGAACTGCCATATGGTTTTCCAAAGTAACTATACTATTCTACATCCTCTCTATTTTTATTTTGTTTGGATAATAACACTAACCCTAAAAAAGTGAATTGGCATCTCATTGTGGTTTTCAGTTATTACTTTAATTTCCATAACTACTGTATTGAAGATCTTTTCCTGTGATTATTAGCCATTTGTATATCATTTAAAGCATTTATTATTTGACGTGAATGTGTGCTGTGGTGTGGAGTTGAGAGGACGGGCTGTGTCAGGTGCTCAGTCCTGCCCCTCGCTGGGACTGCTCCTCCTCTCTCGCTGCTGCCTCCTGCACTGCGGCCTGCGACCTGAAGCCTCGGCTGCCTCTTGTCTCCGTCTCCCATCTCACTGTAGGAATGCTGAGGTGAAAAACGGATGCACCTGCATCTGGCTTTTTCTGTGAGTTCTGGGGTCATCCTTGGCAAGCGAGGCTTGCCCATGTTTTTGCCTGTTGACCCACCTTGACCCACGTTGGTTTGTCTTTGAGGAAATACCTATTCTGGTCCTTTGCCTTTAAAAAAAATATTTTTCTTTTGTTGTTGACTTTTAAGAGTTTTCTGTATATTTTGGAAATTATTGTTTGATCACAAAATAACTTGCATTTTGTTATTTTGGGGATTCCACAGATTTAAGGAACAGTTCATGAAGCCCCACATTCGTGTTCTCTTTTGTGCTTGTGTCCTTCCGGTTGTCCATGTGTAAAGCTCTGACTGTCTTTCTTTTCTACTTGTGGTTTGGATTTAGTCTCACATTGAAATCCTTGATCCATTTTGAGTTTCTATGTGGATATGGTGCTACATGTTGAAAGGATTCTTCTTTCTCTATTAAATGGTTTTGTTGATACTCTTGTTGAAAATCATGTGACTAGGTATACCTAGGCTATTTCTGGGATCATCATTCTATTCCATCATCTGTATGTCTTTCCTTATACCAGAAAGATTTCAAATTAGGAAATGACTCTTACAGTTTGTTCAGACTGTTCTTTAGCCCAGGCTGGCCTGGGAAGGCTGGAAGCCATGACAGTCCCACCTCATCCGCTGAGTTATGAGATTATAGGTGGGAACCATCACCCAGCTTGGGCCCATTAATTTTAACATTTTTTCTTTGTTTCTTCATTACATTACTGAAATTTTGATGGAGATCACATTGAATCTGTAGATTGTTTGGGTAGCATGGGCATCTTAGCAAGAAGTCTGAACGTGGCCATGGGATACATTTCCTCTTTGATTTCCTTCAGTAATGTTTCCTGGCTGTCACTGTATAAATCTTTCACATGGTTAATTCCTACATGCTTTATTCTTTTGATGTTACTGTAAGTGGAATTTTTTTTGTAATTTCCTTTTTAGAAATGCTAATGGTTTTTGTGTGTTTATTTTGTACTTTGTATCTTGCTACTTTGCTAAACTACTCATTCTTA
Source organism: Peromyscus aztecus (assembly GCA_902168405.1). Classification (NCBI taxonomy): domain Eukaryota; kingdom Metazoa; phylum Chordata; class Mammalia; order Rodentia; family Cricetidae; genus Peromyscus; species Peromyscus aztecus. The sequence continues at coordinate 53,816 of CABHPQ010130219.1, read as the reverse complement.
CAGTTTTTTAGTTTCATTGTTGTCCTGCAAACAGATCATTTTAATTCTTATAGTTCCTGTCTTGCTTCATTGCCCTGCCTAGAACCCTCTAATGCTCTAGAAATGGCAAGAGCAGTTATCCGTGCTTGTTTCTGACTTAGTGGAGAAGCCTCGGTCACTCATGGTGCTCCGTGTGCTCCGTGTGCTCTCTGTGCTCTGTGTGTTCTGTGTGCTCCTGTTGCTTTGAGATGGTGTCCGTTCTTTTAGTCCTTAGCTTGCTGTGTGTTGTCATCATACTTTATTAAATTAAACTTTACTGTTTAGTCAGTTGGCTTTCCTGTTAATGGTTGAAGTGGTTTCTTTTCTGTCATTCTGTTAAGATAGTATATTTCATTGTGTTAATTTTGTATGTTGCACCATCCTTCAATTTGAGAAATAAATTTCATTTGATCATGTTATATAAAATCCTTTCAGTATTCTGTTTCCTTGTATTTGCCAGTATTTTATTATGGATTTGCATTAATGTGCAGAAAAGAGTGATGTTCTGTAGTTTTCTTATGGTGTCCATTTCCATCCCTGGTCTCAGGATAATGCATTAATAAAACAAGTTTTCTAAGTGTGCCTTCCCTTTTCTGATTTTTAGAAAGGTTTGAGAAGTTGAATCAAGGAATTTTCTCCCCACCTTCTTCTAGTGTAGTTTTTGTGTTCCAACATAACATTCACTCAATTGGCTCCATATCATTAGACCTCAGTAAAATGCCTTTCAGGGGTGGGGGCTGGAGGTGTAGCTTAGAGACAGTGCATGCTTATAAAGTGTGAGTCCTTGGGTCAGCCTCAGGGCTTCTCCCCATCTCCACACCCTTCTCAACATGCTATAAAACATGAAACCCAAACAGCCTCTCAGATATGCCTGAATAGTCAAGGATGCTTCTCAACCTCCTTTGGTTCTCTGCTGTATTTTCCTGTGGTATTTGTCGCTGACCTTTTTTCTTACGCTACCACCTGTTTTCTGTCAAATTATGCCTTTCTCTGTTCCTAGAACACAAGCTCAGTCATTTATGTTTGATTCGATTATGTAAGCATAGGTAAGTCACTGGACATTGGTGATTAAGTCGCATGTCATAAGATGGGCTGAGAATCCAACCCTCTGATAACATGGTTGTTTCCTCTGGTGACCGTTTCCTATTGTTAATTGTTCAGGGTCCCACAAAGAGTCACTTCATTAGTATGAAAGAGTTATATTATGAATTAAAAAAGAGGAGCCAGAGATATAACATAGTTCAGTTGGTAGAGTGCTTGCACTCATGTATGAAGCCCTGGGTGCAGCCATGAGTCCCTGAAGGCCCAGCACTGGGGAGGGGAGGTCCATGCAGCAGACCAGAGGTTCAGGTCATCTGCAGCTCAATAGCAAGCTTTGAGCTACCTTGCGTTTCATGAGACACACTCTCTCTCTCTCTCTCTCTCTCTCTCGTGTGTGTGTGTGTGTGTGTGTGTGTGTGTATGTGTGAGTGTGTGTGTGTGTCCATGTGTCCCCTTTCATCTCTTTTGTTCAGCAAATTACAAGGGATTTAGAAATTCTTTTCTATAGGAACCTAGAAAGAAGAGCAAATATTTACTTATTGTTATTTCAGAATATCATGGTACACTCTAGGATTTTTTAAAAAGGTGAAAAACATATTATAGTGGCTCAAAGGGAAATGTTGACTTATGGTCAAGGTTATTCTTGGGATATGCATTTTTACTTTATGAGCGTCATAGATAATTGTGAAGAAATTTAATATTCCATTCTTCAGTAAAGTATGTAATAATAAAATGACAGTATTATGTGGCGGGCAGGAATTTTGTGATTTATTAGTCTTGATCTTTTTTGTAGGGGTTTAATGACTGTTAGAAAGAAGCCCTTGTGCCGGGCGGTGGTGGCGCAGTTGTTAATCCTGGCACTCAGAAGGCAGGGGCAGGCGGATCTCTGAGTTCGAGGCCAGCCTGGGCTACAGAGCCAGATGTAGGACAGCCAGGGCTACACAGAGAAGCCTTGTTTTGGAAAAAGAAAAAACAAAAACAACAACAAGAAAGAAAGAATGAACTTGTTACTAATGTTGTCTCCTGTGACTTCATCTGTTATGGCATTTCACCACAATTTTAAAAATATTCCTTTCCAGTTAACAGAAGATGAAATTGCAACTATTCTAAAATCTACATTGAAAGGATTAGAATATTTGCATTTTATGAGGAAAATACACAGAGATATAAAAGCTGGGAATATTCTCCTAAATACAGAAGGACATGCAAAGCTTGCAGATTTTGGAGTGGCTGGCCAGTTAACAGTAAGTTGACTTTAATAATTTGGATATATTTTTGACTGTTTTCAGACTTGATTTTGACCAAACTGATATTCGGAAAGTATGGAAGGATAACTTCGTTATTCCTATGGAGAAGAAGCCATGTTTGAGTCTTTTTTACGATGTTAGGGTCAGTAGATAATAAAAGACATTTTATCATCAAAATGCTCAAGTTTATGAAAGAGAAACAATATTGAGTCTCTTGGTGTATTGGTTTCCATTGCTTTTGTTGTTATTATACTATTTTAATGACTATCTCTAATAAGATGGTGAAGAGTTAAAAGCTCTTGGTCATTTTACAATTAAAGGTTCCTACAATATGTCATGTTATAACTAGGTGAAACATTTGGAAAATAGTTAATTTTTAATAGAATCTATGTTATTCGGGATAACATGTTGGTATACCTGTTTCCTTTGTGTTTTGTGTAGTATTTATTCTTATGTAATATTATTGCAGGACACAATGGCCAAACGCAATACTGTAATAGGAACCCCATTTTGGATGGCTCCTGAGGTAATTCAAGAAATAGGTTACAACTGTGTGGCTGACATCTGGTCCCTTGGCATCACTTCTATAGAGATGGCAGAAGGGAAACCCCCTTACGCTGACATACATCCAATGAGGGTAAGGAGACGATGTCCTGCTCAAGCATTGGTTCTGAGTCTTGCAGTTTTGTGATGGTAGCAAACACAAAGCAAATGCATTCTTGTGGGTTTAGATTCTGTGCAGAAGGATAGACTGTTAAAAATGAGTAACTGTTACTTTTCTACTTTATTTCACTATATAATTACTTGGCAGAAAAGAACTCTGAGGGCCATTTATCTCCCACAAGCACTATTTCTTCAACCCAAATACTGCCCACAAGAGCCTTGCTTTTCAGTAGAGAAATGTATTGTTTCTTTGTTCTTTAGCTCATTGCTTTCCAAAAGCTGCCGGAAAGGGTTTAAGAATCTCCCCCACTTTCCCACACAGCCCTCAGTTCCTACCTTTCTGTGCCTTTTCTTCCTTCTATGTTATTTAAGCTGATATTAAAACGTCCCATTGGGGCTGGAGAACGGCTCTGTGGTTAAGAGCACCGCTGCTCTTCCAGAGGACCCTGGTTCAATTCTCAGCACCCACGTGGAGGCCCACAGCTGTCTGTAACTGCAGTTTCATGGGTTCCGTCGTCTTCTGACCTCTGTGTCCACCAGTCATAGAAGTGATTACACAGACAGGCATGTAGGAAAAAACCCGAACATGTAAAATAAACATTTAAAAGTCCTCATGTTCAGTGTTGCTTACTATCTGTAAGGGAACTAGGTATATTTCTTTAATTGATTGATTATTTAAAAATACGCTTTTTTTTTCTTTTGCTCACCATTACCTGCCTCCATGAAGTCCTCCCTATGATAATCTTTGTATTTGAAGTATATACCTTGTATATTCAAGTCTAGCTTGCTGTGCTTTAGGATTTGTAATGACACAGTTTTAAATTATAGTAATATGTGACTCTCTAGCGTAGCTGTGTACTTTTCTCTTTGTAAATACTTATTGCCATCTAGTGGCTGTAGTTACCCTAGGAAGGCTGTAGGAGTGAAGGAGGAAGGGTGTGTATGTGTCACAGAAAAGACAAGGTGACTTGGCGAGGCAAGCGAAGCAAATGGAGGAAGAAAGAAGAGGATACTTCCCAATATCTAATGAGGAGTAAATTGGAATTATGTTTAACATTACAAGGATACAGATAAATACAGTATTGCAAATATGTATAAATCTACATGCCATATTGAGGCACATTACCAGACAGTTACTTTAGTGGTATGGTTGTATTCCATTTGTGGTTTGCAGTTCCTCCACAGGATCAGATAAGTTCTAGAGGTGAGTCTTACATTAGAACTACTCTGTTTCTACCCATTGTAAATCTTTTCCAAGCAAATGGTTCAGCACATTAAAAGTCCCTCAGCCAGATTGAAAAGATTGTAGTATGTGGCTCCTGCTTTAATGATCTTAAAACTCACTTGAGTTTGAATTCATAGTTATAAATTGTAAAAATGTATGAGAATATAGTATTTCGTTTGGGGGGCACCCAGGTAGGGGGATCGGGATCTGTCCCTGGTGCATGGGCAGGCTTCTGGGAATCTGGTGCTTGTGGTGTGACACCTTGCACAGCCTTGGTGCAGTAGGAAGGGGCTTGGACCTGCCTAGGCTCAGTGTGCTGGGCTCTGCTGACTCCCCATGGGAGACCTCAATTTGGGGGATGCGGGGTGGCTTGGGAAAGAGGGCTGGGGGGTGGAAGGAGGGAGGAGGGGGGGGTCTGTGGATAGCATGAGGAGTGAATAGAAAATTTCTTAATAAAGAAAAATAAAATAAAATAAAAAATAAACACATCTGAAAAAATATAGTATTTCTCTTTTTAAAATATCTAGATGTACTGTATATATTGCAAACTTCTTCCTAGAATGCCTTGGTCTCTCTCTCTCTCTCTTTTTAAATCATCATTTTAAGTCCTGTCAGGTTTTGAAATCCCAACTCAGGTTTTATTTATTTATTTGTTTGTTTGTTTGTTTGTTTGTTTGTTTGTTTGTTTAATATGTATTGCATTTTGCCTGAGTGTGTGTCTGGTGTGTGCCTGGTGTTCATACAGGCCAGAAAAGGGCATCAGGTCCTCTGAGACTAGAGATATAGATGGTTGTGACCTGCCATGTTTGTGCTGGGAACCAAACCTGGAAGAGCCAGTACTTATCCATCTCTTCATCTCCTCAGATTTTACTTAGATGTATGGGGGCTTCCTTGACAACAACAGTCTGTACAGACTTCTGTTTTTCTCCTAATTTGCATGCAGAACACACTTGACTCTGGATTTTGGATGGTTGCCTTATGCATTTGCCAATGTAATGTGGTTATAGGATGCTTTGTAAATGGTGTTGGATCTTCCTGTGTTGTGAGCTATTTCACAGCCTGAGCGCTAAAGCGCAGTGTTGGGAAACAGTGAGGCATGTAGGAGATCGACATCTGGAACCTGAGTCCTTAGTTGAAAGGCCTCTCGCTTTCCTTGAAATGGTCGTGCTTACTTGGGTTTTGGTTTTCCATTAGGTCCTTAGAAAACAGTTGTCTTTGGTTTGCTTGTGACTCAGTGCTTTTCCTTAGCTAATCGTAGCCTAGCGCTGTGCTTTATGCTTATTGCATTTGTCACACAGAATATGAAACTATGTTGTCTAGGGTATGTAGTTAATAAAGCTAATAACAAAATAATAAAATAGTAACCTGTACAGTCTTATCCAATTATCAGTGGTTTGGTGTGTGTGTGTGTGTGTGTGTGTGTGTGTGTGTGTGTGTGTGTGTGT
>CABHPQ010130219.1:35158-48167 GCA_902168405.1 Peromyscus aztecus | reverse complement strand
TGTGTGTGTGTGTGTGTGTGTGTGTGTGTGTGTGTGTGTGTGTGTGTTGAGGGGGTGTTTAAGATAAAAGAGCCTTCTGAGAGTGAAAAAAAAAAGGCCCTAACTAGAATTAGACAGCGAAAAAATGTATTTGAAAGTGTTATTATATCACTAGATAGTTTAGATGAAACCTTGAAGTAAAGGGTTACATTATTTGTTAATATGACTTAACCTGTCAGTAGCATAACCAGGATTTGAACTCAGGGATTGAATTTAGGTCATTAGGCTAGGCTGCAAATGCCCTTAACAGCTTAGCCATCTGTTGCCCCCAGCCATTCTTAATAGGCTTCTGGCCCTCCCAACCACTGACTTCCAAGACTGATGTGAGACTAGGCTTTTGTGGTCATTTGCTTAGATATATCATGTTTTTACCATGCCTTATAGTAGTGATGTGACTAATATTTAAGAATTTTGAGACTTGAATCAGTTTTTTTGTCTGTGAATTAGTGGTAATGGCCCCACTTGTACTTCATAGAGTTGTTTCTTAAGTTCAAATGAGGTATCTGGGAAATGCACTTAAACATAAAAGAAAATAGAATTGTTAGCATTTTGTAGTTACTCTTCAGTTTTTATAAATGATTCAGGTTCTTAAGAATTCCTTTTTAATGCTAGTTACCATCTTTCTTATGGAGCTTTTTGCTGTGGGAAAACAAGCACCTGTTTATTCAGCTGGCTTTGTGGTGTCTGTCCAGTCGGACAGTGAGTGGATCGGGACCCTACGTGGTGCCCAAGGCATTACGCTGCTCAGATGACTTCTGCAGATGCTGCTGGAAGCAATATGGAATCAGTGGGCCATGCAGACAGAGATACATTTTCTCTCCTTTCTAATGGTGATAAATGGAGTTTGTTTGTTTTTAAATATGGGTTTATGTGTATGAGTGCACAATGTTTGTGTGTGTGTGTGTGTGTGCATGTGTGTGTGCACATGCACATACCAGAGGATAACGTTGGGTGCTAGTTCTTGCCTTCTGTCCTGTTTGAGGCAGTCTCTTGTTCTCAACTGCTTACCCCAAGCTAACTGGCCTTTGGACTCCCAGGGAGTCTCTGGTCTCTGCTCCTCATCCCCCGTAACATGCTCTGGTTACAAGTGGCTCTTACTGTGTCTGGCTTTAATGGGTTCGGTGTGTGTGTGTGTGTGTGTGTGTGTGTGTCTAAATTCAGGTCCTCATGCTTGTGTGGCAAGTATTTTGCCCGTCTCCCTAGCCCCCAGGGTTTTCTTTTTCCTTGACTTTCACTTTTACCTGCTGTCTAGCCCAGTGATAGAAACCACGCCTGACAGAAGTGTAAAATGAGCTTTTCCTACAGCAGAGAATTCAGTCAACTGGGCACCTGAGAGTGCCCTTCAATACTGGTGTTTGGGTGGATGTACATTTTTGTAAGATAGGTTTTTAAAGTAATTTTTTGTTATATATATTGATTTGTCTGTGTTGGGGACACAATTCATATATGGAAGTCAGAGGACAATGTGGCTCTCTCTTTTCACCATGTGGCACTCAAGGATTAACTCAGGTTGTTAGGCGTGACAGCAGGTGTCTTTTCCTATTGAGTGATCTCACTGACCCAGTTTATACTTTTGATCAAATGGAAATAGGGGCTTCTGGAAGCAAGAGCTTCTTTATCCAGAGTGATTGAGAATTGTGTGCTCAACAGTAAGAATATCATGACCCTCACAGAGATTTATGTTTTTTTTCACTATTTGCTTTATTACAGTATACAATAATTCTGCATTTTAGTCTGAAATACACACACACACACACACACACACACACACACACACACATTTCATATTGTATGGACATGGCATCCATATCTTCTTGTATTATTATTACTAGGTTAATAAGTCTAATTACTATCAGAGGTCATCACTCAGCTGCTCAAAACTGTTTCCTTGTCTTGCTGGGTGTGGTGGACACCTTTAATCCTAGCACTCTGAAAGCAGAGGAGAGTAGAGATCGAGGCCAGCCTGGTCTATATGCTGAGATTTGCCTCAAAAAACAAAACAAAACAACCCTTTCTCTAAATTCTTCTATCATATTATATGAATAATGTATGTAACACTTTTTAATGAGGCATTTGTCTTATATTTCCTGTTAGAGCTTAGTTTTTAAGGAAATGAGCTTCACATTTATTTTGAATTGAACCTGGCAGAATGACCTATGTATAAAAGTATTCAGTAAATATTTTTGTTAAGTGAATGTGAGCTAAGTTCTCTTTCTATCTGGAAGATACTTCTGTGATGTTAGTATTGAAATCTGGTGAGCTCAGACTCTTCTTTTTTACAATAATAAATGTTTTACTTAAAACTTAGGGCCAGGGAAATAAACAAAAACTTGAGTGTAAATGCTAATAAAGCACAGCTTGAAACACCCTTTTCCTTGTACCCTGCCTTCCGGCCTTTTATTTCACACAGTTTATTTAAGTTTTTAGTTGATGTTGTTCATTCTCTTTTGAGTACTTTAGACCCCGTCTCCTTGCTGAGGGACTCGGAAGGGAAAGTGTTGCCGTGCTCTCGTCTGATTTCTGGACACAGCAGCAGTGGTTTGTGAAGGAATAGAATTGTTAGACCTTACGGCAGATTTCTGTTTGTTTGAAAAGCAAGTGTGTGGCATTAGTGTGTTGATCATTACAGATACTCTTTTGTTCTCAATTTGTTATAGTCACTGTTAAGGATAGAGAACTAAGGTAGCAGTTACTGCAGAAAACATACAAGTCAGTGAATTTGTGGCTTGGAGATTGGTATGTTGACAGGTGTTGACTGTAATTTCAAGTGCACAACACTCAGAAATCCATAATAGTTTTGGTAAGTAGACTTTCTATCAAGTTTGACTTTTGAAATTATGCTTATACAGACACACAAAATGACAGCAGACGAGACATACTTAAAATAAGTTCATCTTGCAACTAAATGTCTCAGAAAGGATTGTTTACTGTCTGAAGACCCACGTGTATTAATTATCTTAGTTCAGAGTATGTGTATTGGTGCTTAGTTTTCAGTGTAACTTTACATCTTCATTACAGATGGGCTCATGTCAATAGTGTGATTACGAGAAGTTGAGTTATGTAGTGAAAGGCAAGCAATGCATGAGAAAGGTGACTTTGTAAACCTCACAGTGACTTGTAAACTACAAGTCATCATTTTCATTGGAAGGCTTGTGAATCTCTCAAATTCTGTAATCAAATAAATTATATTAAAGAAAGAAGTAATTTAACATAACAATGTGGCCTATACTAAACATATGTTCCTGTTAATAAGTTACATTATGATCTTTCAGGACTTGTGTTTAGTTAGTACATTTTGATTCATTTGATACCTCAGTTTTTCTTAATTTTTATTAGCAAGTTGTTACAGTGGTTAACAAGAAATACACAGATTTAAGTTGCAATAGTTTTCCCAGGGTTATATGATCCAACTTCACAAGCGTCTTGAACATATGTAGATGCTTTTCTATTTTGCTTTAGCTGTGACATACAATTGATATAGGCAAGCATGAAAGCTTGGGCAAATTTTCCTTGCTTTTTCTGGATCTTGCTCAGGTTCTGTGGTATTTATGTAAAGAACAATTTCGTTACTGGGGAATGCATGTTGAAATTACCATGTGCACTGTTTTGCTGTAGGCCCGTTGGCACTGCCACAAAGGTAATGCTCTGCCAGTAGGCCATTTCCTTGTCGGCTGCATTTACAGTTTAATAGAAATATTACATGACTTTTTAAACAAGTGTTTTGGCAGGGAGGAAATGGCAGATTCCATACAAACAAGCATAGCTTCCTTTTCTTAACCACACTACAGCTACTCAAGAAATTGTAGTTGGTTTCAAGTTTGGGAGTTTAGGGGTAGAATGGGGAGTCAGGTTGAAACAGGAATGACATTGATATTTACTATAAAATAGTCATGTATTTTTACTGCTGGATTTTATTACTGTTTAGTTTCAGTCAGTGACAACTAATATATTTCTGCATCACAGCTCAGATAATTTTAATGCAATTTAGGAATAACTGGGTTTTCATTGGTTGAAAAGGCCAGGACCACAGATTGGTCCTAGATGGTAACACTGCTTTTTAAAGTTTTGTTCCTTACACTTTTGGCCTTGCTGTGTGATTGATCCTTCATGACTTTGCCTAGGCAATATCTTTTTTTTTTTTTTTTTTTTTTTTTTTTTTTTTTTTAAATAAACTGTGATTTAGTCTTGATGAGCGGCCTTGGGAGCTTGAGAGCACAGCAAGGGAGTTTGGGAGATTTGTTCGCATTGACGTCAAACCTGATACAGCTTCTGCCACATCGTTTGGTCAGTTTGTTTTGGATCTCTGTTACTCATTTTGAAAGGTCATATTTACAATTTTTATTTGGAAGTTACTCCATCCTATTCCTCTTTTACTTAGTCCTCTGGCCCTTGAAACATTTGCAGCTTTGATAAAACTGCCATCTTTAGTTGTAAAGGATTCATACTTTTGGAAATGCCTATACGGAAGAAATTGTGCTTTACTTTTTGACATGTCTGCAGCCACATTCTTTTTCTAGTGTAGAGCTCACTTTTCTTTTGTAGGGAAGAGGGATGATTTATACTTTACTCCTTTTCTTTTCTTATTGTTTCTGACCTCTCCACCAACCACCTGGCAGCTGGAGAGCGTTACACTGCTTGCGGTGTGGTGGAGACTGGCACTGGGTGTGTTCTTATAGCCATCATAGCACCGGCTTTTGTTTTTCTCCATGTTTCAGTTTGTTGGTAATGGACATATGGACATCATATGTTCCGTGGAATACTGTATGAAGCCAATTTGAACTGTTTCCATTTGCCTCAAGTCCAATCATGGTATTTATTTTTCCATGGCACTTACCCAGATTATCCAAACCTCCTGCTTAGCTTGTGTCTCTGCTACCATGGACTGTGTTTCTTCTGATTGCCTCTAGTTTCTCACAGTATGTAATTGCCTTTTCCCCATAACTCCTTTTCATAGCACTGATTGATGTTTATAAACGAGCCCAAGATCTTTTAGATAACAGATATTCAGGTGCATACTACATGATACTCAGTTTGCTTTTGTTTACACATAAGGAGAGTTTTATATCCATTCTTCTTGACTGGAATTGAATATTCTAGTGAAAAAATTTAGAAGATTGACTTACGGTTTTAGACCAGTATTGCTTACTTTTTAGTATCCATACTAATATGTAACAGTAATATGATATCAGAGTCCATTTGGTATATCAAATCAAGTTACAATTTTATTCCTATATTTTGAAGGTGAAATCCTCAAGTTCTTTTGTAGGCATGAGGAAATGTGACTATCATATTGTTTCTTGTAGTTCTCATTAGCTCTCTGGCCTTGCATAAAGGCATTTCTAATTACTACTTTGCAGACAGTGAATAGAGGAGTTGTTATACTCTTAGGTCATTCAGTGAACCACTGGTATTGTTACTGGGAAGTTGTAGCTTTAAGCTTGTGGGTCAACTGGCAGTATTCATTTTTTATTCATTGAGCCCATAATTACTGGGTACCACTGGGGACTTGTAGCTGTAGAGTTTTCTCTCCGGGTCCTGCCAAGCCCAGGCAGTCTGACAGCCCACTTAAACACACAGACGCTTATATTATTTAAACTGTTTGGCCTAATGGCTCAGGCTTCTAGCTATCTAGTTCTTACATCTTAAATTAATCCATTTCTATAAATCTATACCTTGCCACATGGCTTGTGGCTTACCGGCATCTTCACATGCTGCTTGTCCTGGCGGTGGCTGACAGTGTCTCCTTCTGCCTTCCTGTTCTCTCAATTCTCCTCTCTGTTAGTCCCGCCTATACTTCCTGCTTGACCACTGGCCAGTCAATGTTTTATTTATTGACCAGTCAGAGCAACACATTTGACATACAGACCATCCCACAGCAGGGACTGTTCACATCCTGGGGATACAGAAGTAGAAGAAAAACATGAACATTTCTCTATTGGGTTTTGTATACTGAAGGGGAAAGAGGATGTAGAGAAGAAATACAGCATTTATATTACATGGTAATAAATAGAAAAAAAAAGCAAGGGAACGAACTAGGAAGTGGTAAGAGTCACATCGATGGCGCTTGGTGTGCTGTGTTTGAGTCAGCCCTTCTTCTGGAGAGTGGTGCTTGACTACAACCTCAGGAGATCAGGCTGAGTCTAGACTACCTAAGGAGGAAGTTAACAGTTTATATTTAGTCGTGCTGAAGTGGGGGTGTGCCTGTTGATTCCTGATGTGTGTCATGAAGACTTGAAGGTTAAAAATCAATGCTCAGAATTTTCTTCTGAATGAGCTGCCATCTGAGTAGTGGAGGGACAGAACATAGCCTGATTGGTGCTAAGACAGACCCCTTAGGAGGTCTTTCCTAAGAAAGGGATGGTGGCTAGATGATAAGAATGGCAATCGCAACAGAATAGCTAGTAGTGGCTTCTGTTAGATATACACTTAAAGGGGGCTAGCCGAGTTTGTAGATAAATCATGTACATTACACAGAGGTGATGTCAAAAGTCACTCCGGTCTGCTTTGGAAGATGGTCGTTTCTACTCTGTCAGTTAAAGTGGGAGGGCCAAAAGTGAGTGGAATATTGTTTGTTTTTATAGGAAACACAATTACTATTTTAATATGTTTGTTGTACAAAGGAAAGAAAAGTGTAAAGGAAGAAAGCAAAGCATAAAGATGAAAATAAAAATTGCCAGTACTTGTACTACTAAGAGATTTGTAATTGGCATTTGATACATGGTCTTCCTGTTTGCTTTGTGTATCTACCACAAGAACATGCTGGGTTTTTAAAAGCATTTGTTAGTCAAAGTTGGAATAATGAGATTATATTGTCTCCTCATATCATCTTCTCATTTAACACTGTATCTTGACTGCTTCTCCATATCCTTTTGACTCAAGCAAGGTGTGGTCATGATGCATGCTTATAATCGCAGCTCTTGGAAGGCTGAAGGAGGAAGAGGGCAAGTTCAGGACCACCCTGGGGTACATTGCAAATAACTTGAAAGCAAATACATTTTTAAATACAAATTTTGAGTGACTTAAATGAAATATTTTCATATACAATCTGCATTTAAGGCAAAGCTTTGAAAAGAATAGTTTCTTCACCACAAAAGAGAATAACCTAGATGGAGAAACTGCCACTAATCACAGTCCCAACGTTTATCAAATATTGTTTCAACTTTCAAGACTCATTTATCCATTAATTATAAGTTACACCTTTTTATTTGTTTTTTGAGATAGGGTTTTTCTGTGTAGCCCTAGCTGTCCTCAAACTCACTCTGTAGATCAGGCAGGTCTCAAACTCAGAGATCCACCTGCCTCTGCCTCCTGAGTGCTGGGCGTGCGGCACCACACCTGGCAATAAGTTATACTTTTTTTTTTTTTTTTGCTTTTTCAAGACAGGGTGTCTCTGTGTAGCTTTGCGCCTTTCCTGGAACTTGCTTTGGAGACCAGGCTGGCCTCAAACTCACAGAGATCCGCCTGCCTCTGCCTCCCAAGTGCTGGGATTAAAGGCGTGCGCCACCACTGCCCGGCAATAAGTTATACTTTTAAAGACAGTATTCTGATGCAACCATTAGGTTAAGGCACATCAGTTCTGCATGATTTTAATTTCGTTTCTTTTCCACACTATTATTTCTACATAAGATTTTAAGAACTCTACTGAGAGAGTTATCTTCTAGCCTTAAGAAACTCATTTTTACTGCAGTTTATACATTGTATCTTTAACGTTGTATCAGTAAGCAGTCTTAACCAGCTGCATCAAGTCTAAATAATCAACCATATCAGAAACATGCAATTAATAATGAACAGATTGTTAGATACTTCCTCCTAGCAGGCCAGACATTTTAGAAAGAAAACACTCTGAATATTTTCTTCATTTAAAATGTATTTAACCTGCCAAAAAATACACATGTGGTTTTCTTAACCTTGAATACTGGTATATACATGTGCATTTGGGAAGTATTCTGCTGTTGCCACCCTCCTGGTCCCTGGGGACGTGGAGCTGTTTCTCACTCTCTGGCTGTTTTCACTGTTTGCTACCCCTCTTGCTGCTGACATTCCGAGTTCTAAACACCCTGTCCCTTCTCAAGAAGGAGAGTTCTGGATGGTTCCTGGGGGGGACAGAGGTTGGAAGAAGGGTAGGGTGACAGTTGCCCACATCCAGTGATTTGGAGATGTATGACTGGAAGCCAGAGAAGGAGGAATTGGGAGAATCTGTGCTTTAGACAAGGGGGAAGACGGAGGGAGAAGTAGCTGATGGCCCTTCAGCAGTGTGGGGCTCTTTTGTCTTTGTTTTGGTGACATGAACAGATCATCAGATTTAAGGCTGCGGTTGGCTTTTAGGAGTATGGTTTAGCAATAAATAGTATGGGGCCGAAATAAATTCCTGAGACATCAAGAAAGAGTGATGGGCAGGAAAATGGAGCATCAGGAGTAGACTTATCTGATGTGTTTAGCAACCAAGGAGAAGAGGGAAGTTAGAAGAAAAATTAGAAGGTGTCAGAATCCATGGAAGGTTTTAGTAGGATGAGGAGACTTCATCTGACTTTAGAATTATAGGAAGGACCCAGGGCAGAGAACTTAAGATAGGAGTAGGCCAGTAACTAAGCAAGGCCCCAGTTAGGCAAAATGGAGTGTAAGTCTAGTTATCAAGCAAGGGAAATAGATGAAAAGTATGTTTATAAAATACTCATGCCTGAATACCCAGTGTGTATTTTAAAAGTCCATTACTTCCCTCTTCGGAAGCACTATAAAGTATTCTATACGGCCACCAGTCTTAGGCAGGGATGATAGGCTGACAGACAGAAATAATTTTCTAAGCCAACTGGCTTATAAATTCTGGTTAGCGTTAGTTAGTGCTGGTGCAGTTGCTTACAAATTGTTCACCAGCCTTTTAGCAACCATACCATGACCAGTTCAGTGCAGACCGCTACTCATGATTGAATAACTTTAACCAATTTTTAAGAGTTGTGAAATATACACAAAATTTCATCTTTTAAAAACTACTGTGTGTGTGTGTTCCTGTATGCATGTGTGTACAGGTGTGCATGCCAACATGTGTGGGTGTTCCCTTTATGCAACCGTGTACAGGTATTCATGCTCATGCGTGTGGGTGTAGCGGCCAAAGGTTGAAGTCTGATACCGCCTTCTATCCTTCTTTACTCTAAATTTTGAGACGGAGTCTCTTGTGATCCTGAAGATTTGTTTCAGCTGGGCTGGCTGGCTAGTGAGCTGCTGGGATCTGCCTGAGCTGGGGTTACAGGTGTATACCAATATGCCTGGCTTTCTTCTGTGGGTGCTAGAGATCTGAACTCAGGTCCTCAGGCTTGAACAGCAGAGGACTTTACTCATGAACTGTCTTCCCAGACCCCACTTTTTATTATTCTGGACTCAGCACTACTGTTCACCTGAACTTCTTACCATCCCCATCTCAACTTCATAACTTAAATAACTTCCTGCTGCTTTGTTCATGTGACACTAAGTAGCTACCATTCTCTATACATTTGACTATTCTCAGTACCGTATATAAGTAAAGTTATACAGTATATAGCAGGAGTCTTAAAAGTTCTTATTAATTAAATCAAACCTGAGGCCAGGTATTGGGGTGAGTGCTGGAAGATCAGAGAGACAGAACAAGCCACAGCTTCCTCACCTCGCCAGTTCCTCAGCTGATCCTGTTTCCTCAGACTGGAAGCCTCTGAGTCCTCATATCCGAATGGCTGTCAGCTGAACTGCTGCTAGAAGCCTGAAAGCTTAACCAGCCAAATGCTTCTAGTTTCTGGTCCTCACGCCTTATATACCTTTCTCTTTCTACCATCACTCCCTGGGATTAAAGACTCGCTTTCTGGGATTAAAGGCGTGAGTCACCATGCCTGGCTGTTTCCGATGTGGCCTTGAACTCACAGATATCCGGAGGGATTTCTGCCTCTGGAATGCTAGGATTAAAGGCGTGAGTGCCACCATTTTCTAGCCTCTGCATCTAGTGGCTGTTCGGTTCTTGACTCCAGAAAAGTTTATTAGGGTGCACAATATTTTGGGGAACACAATACAACCACAACAATTTATGTCCATTTTTATAGGATGGGGTGTTCTGGATTCTTTTGCATAGACTGGTGTTTTGTAGACTTGTCCATATTGTTCCATATATTGGAATTTTTTTTTTGTTTTTTTGAGACAGGGTTTCTCTGTGTAGCTTTGCGCCTTTCCTGGGACTCACTTGGTAGCCCAGGCTGGCCTCAAACTCACAGAGATCCACCTGCCTCTGCCTCCCGAGTGCTGGGATTAAAGGCGTGCGCCACCACCGCCCAGCGGAATTTTGTTTTTTTAATTAACTAGTATTCTCCCTCCCTCCCCATCTTTCTGTGTGTGCATGTGTGTATTTATCCATTCCTTTGTTGGTATACACTTGTATTGTTATTATTCATAATAATTTTTATTATTGTGAGTAATGCCGCCACAGACATGAGCGTGCAGATGTCTATGTGAGTATTTTGAGTGCCTCTTTTCATTCTTCTAGGTATGTGCCCCAAAGTGGAATTCCTGGATGGTATGGCGAATGTGTTAGTGTTTTTGAGGGACCGCTATAATTTTCCCATAGCTTACCAACCTCTCCTGTTGTATTAGAGGCACAGGATAAGAGGGCATATAGAACATATTGTTATTTTCAAGGACGTATAGACCTTAGTGGCACACAATATGTTCCTATACTTGTAGCTCCATGAGAGGCAGAGGCAGGAGAATTGAGTTTAAGGCCAGCCTGGACAATACAGAGAAACTGCATTAAAAAAGAAAACAAAGCCAGATTTACAGACTCATGAGATACAAGAAAATCCTTGTACGTATTTGGGTGAGTCATTTCTGTGAACGGGAAGCTGGTTCACTTGTGCAGAGGAACAGAGGTCATGGCTACTCTTTATTGTGATAATCCTCAGAAGTTATATTTCTCTCTCACAGATCACAGTGCAAAGCTAAGAACGTTTTGGAATGTATGATAGAGAATTTGTTAAATGGTTTGTTTTCCACAAACCAAATAGTTCATTTAACTATCTTATTCATATAGCATTTATATATATTTTCCTTTACTTGTTAAACATTTATTTTAAGTTGGTTGACTTAAATCTATGTGTTTGAATCAGTGTAAGTTAATGTGTCATGCCCATTCTTTGACTGACTTCAGTATGCAAATTTAGAGTTTATTTAATAATTTAGTGTAATATTAAAATTAACAACAGCTTTCTTTTTTGTTATTCACAAATGTGCATTTGGAATATATTGTTTCAAGGAGATCTATTATAACACATTTAATGCAATCTTAGGATCATCATTATAATTGAGAAAACAAAAGAACCACCTCTTATACTAGTAGAATATATATGAAGCAGTGAAATGGAAAATATGAATTATTTTCTTGCTTTTTGGGTATTTAATGGTTTTTATTTTGAGCTGTTAGTTGGAAGTGTCTCATAATTTCTTTTAATCTGTTTTGTTTGGGGTAAAGTATTTTCAGACCTTATCTTTTGACTGCCATATATCGGAACTAATTGTGATATTTTATTTAGTAACACATTCCTGTAAACCACAGGCCAAATGTTTTAGCTTTTGGTATATGGATTCCTGTTTGTTTATTTGGTTGTTTTTTTCCTCTATCTCTTTTTCTTTACCTTAAAGAAGGAGAAAATTAATCCTCTCCTCCGACAGTGAACATTTAGTGTTATAGTTTTATGATTCTTTAAAATTTGCTTGCCCTAGGCTAACCCAGTTCTTCTCATTTTTGACACTGAAGTATCTGGAAAGATTGAAGTCATAAAACTGAATGTCTGGGTTGTAAGAAAGTTTAGAGGCTATAAATAAAATATGTAGCACTAAACATTAACCACAGACTTACTTCTGTTAGTGTTGATATTTTTGAAGCTAAATACTACCACAAGTCAATAATGTGTCTCCCTTAAAAGAAGCATGTAAAGATGGTATCCTCATTTTAACACCTCTGAAACATTTCACAATAATTATAAGGGTTCTTGGTGAAAAGTTTAGACTTCTATGAAGTATTTTAAAATGTGTCCCTGGCCTGGTGGTGGTGGTGGTGGTGGTGGTGGTGGTGGTGGTGCATGCCTTTTCCCAGCACTCAGGAGGCAGAGGCAGATGGATCTCTGTGAGTTTAAGGCCAGCCTAGTCTACAGAGTTCAAGAACAGCCAGAGCTACACAGAGAAATCCTGTCTCAAAAAACCAACCAACCAGTCTAACAAACAAACAAAAAAGTGTCCTCCAATTCTAGTAAGCAATAATAACTTGATGGTCAGAATGTGCCAAAATTGGGCATTTCCCCAGAATTCTCTCTGAATTACCGTATTGTCACATAATTTAAATAACCCCTTGCTCTTAAAATATTTGGTGTGTGAGTAAAGCTGGGAGTGGGAGAGGTGGTCCTCCCCAAGGAAGAGCAGACCAGTTGGCTGTCCAGTGCCATCAGCCCAGAAAACAAACATATAGAAGTAGCATTATATGGTCTCAACAGGTTATATTTAGGAATATATGTATATACAGGTACTTATATGTATTTACTAATAATTGATGAAAAAGAGACAATGAATTTGAACAAGAATAGAGAGGTGTACATGGGAGGATTTAGAGGGAAGAAAGGGAGAAATCTGGAATTAAAATACAATTTCAAAAATAAATGAAAAATTATATGACTTGGATAATAGAAAAGATTACTTTTAATTTGTTGAAGAAGTTGTTTTTAAAACCTTTGGAGGATAATAATCAATTTATTTCAGGTTTGGTGAGATGGGTCATCAAGTAAAAGTGTTTGTGCTCAAGGCAGTCAATAAGTTCCTTCCCTAGAGCCCATATATGCTCAAGCCTGTCAATAAGTTCCTTCCCTAGAGCCCATATGTGCTCAAGGCAGTCAATAAGTTCCTTCCCTAGAGCCCACATGTGCTCAAGGCAGTCAATAAGTTCCTTCCCTAGAGCCCACGTGTGCTCAAG
>CABHPQ010130219.1:0-27990 GCA_902168405.1 Peromyscus aztecus | reverse complement strand
TTCTCTCGCTCTTTCTTTCTTAAGTTGGAAGGCTTTTTATTACTATTTCGGTCTTCTCATTTGTTGTGGGTCTGTTTAGTTTTTTTTTTTTTTAAATCTCTTCTTGCTTTAATTTTGGTGGTTTGACTGAACCTAGAAATTCATCTGTTTCTTACAGGTTTTAAAAGTATTATGTAGCTCTGGCTGTTCTGGAACTCACTCTGTAGACCAGGTTGGCCTGCAACTCACAGAGATTCACCTGCCTCTGCCTCCTGAGTATTGGGATTAAAGACATGTGCTGCAATACCCAGCAGATTCATGAATTCTTTGTGTTATTTTCTGTGTTTCTATTTCATTCATTTCAGCTCTGATATTTATAATTTCTTGCTGTCTAGTGGGCTTGGGTTTATTTTGTTCTTGTTTTTCCAAATTTTTGAGTTGCTTTACTAAATCACTTCCTTGTGTTCTTTCTGACTTTTTAAATGTAGGCGCTTAGAGTGATAAAGTTATCTTGGAGGACTGCTTTTAATTTGCCTCACAGGTTTTGTTGTGTTTTCATTTTCATTTAGTGCCCAGAAAGTTTTCAGTTCTTTCTTGACTCATTCATCATTCACTAATAAGTTGTTAATGTGCATGAGTTTGTGTACTTACTAGAGATTTATTTGCTGTCAATTTCAGTTCTCATTGTGTTATGATCAGATAGGATACACAGAGCTATTTCAGTCTTTCTGAGTTTGCCAAGATTCCTTTTTTGTCCCAGGATGTGATTTACTTTAGAGGACCTGCCATGTACTGCAGAGTATAATGTATTCTTTGGTGTTTGGCTCGAATATTCTATAGCTATCTATGAAGACCATTTGATTTATATTGTCATTTAATTTTGATGTTTCTCTACTTTTGTCCAGATGACTTGTCTATTGAAGAAAGTGGGGTATTGAAATAACCTTTTAATAGGTTGATACTAACTGGTGTTTTTAATTCCAGTAGTATTTTTTTTTATGAAGTTGGGTGCACTATAGTTCTTGCTGTGACATGACCATGGCAGCTCTTATAAAGGAAAGCATTTGATTGGGGCTGACTTGCCTTTCAGAGGTTTAGTCCGTTCTCAACACAGTGATGGGAAGCATGGCGGCATGCATGTAGACATGGTGCTGGAGGAGGAGCTTGAAAGCTCTGCATCTGGATCTACGGGCAGCAGGAAGAGACAGCTGTTGGGCCTGGCTTGAGCTTTTGAAACCCCAAAGCTCCCCCCTCCACTTTCTTCAACAAGGCCACATCCCCTAATAAGTGCCGCTCCCTGGTGACCAAACATTCAAATCTATGAGCCTATGGGGGCCATTCTTACTCAAACCACAACAGTGCATATATGTTTATTATAGGAGTGGCTTCTTTGTTAATTGTTCCCTTGATTAGAATGAAGTATCCTTTATCTCTCCTGATAAGTTTCAGTTTGAAGTTTATTTTGTCAGATACTAGGATAGTGATGCCCATGTGCTTCCTGGTCCTGTTTGACTGGAATACTTTATGAATTCTTTTCTGTCTTTAAAGTAAAATGTGTTTCTTATAGACCACAGAGAGATGAATTTTGTTTCTTGATTAATTTAACCTTCTGTGTCTATTGATTGGAGAATTGAGGCAATTTATGTTTAAAATTATTGAAAAGTGCAGTGGCACATGCCTTTAATCCTAGCACTTGGGAGACAGAGCCAGATGGCACATGCCTTTAATCCTAGCACTTGGGAGACAGAGCCAGATGGATCTCTTTGAGTTCAAGGCCAGCCTGGTCTACAGAGCGAGATTCAGGACAGGCACCAAAACTACACAGAGAAACCTTGTCTCAAAAACACCAAAAAAAAAAAAATTATTGATAAGTATATGTTGATTTCAGTCATTGTGTTGTTGAATTTTGGTGTTCTGTTATATTTTATGTTTCAGTAATCATAGCTCCATTTTTTTTTTTCTCTAGGATAGTCTCATTTCTCTCTTCAGCCCAAAATTTTGTTTCCTCTTTTGTCTTTAGGTTTGATCATCTGTTGGATATAATTTTTTTTTGGGCTGTTCTATCTTTAGCTTTGGTCTGTTGGGTGTACTTATTTTTAGGCTGTTTATATCATGGGGCATTTTTCTTTCTTCTTTAATATGGTAGATATTGCTGGGTACATTAGTCTAAGTTGGCTGTCCTGGTTTTTAGGACTTGGAATGCATTGCTTCAGGATCCTCTGCTTCTCAGAGTATCCACTGAGAAATCAGCTATTATTTTGATGTGTTTTCCTTTATATGTGAGTTGTGTTTTTTCTCTTTTAGTATTTTTCCTTGTTGTGTGTGCTTACTGTTTTAATTATAATAGGCCACATCAATTCTCTTTTGGTCTTGTCTATTGGGTTCTGTGTGCTTCTTGTATCTGGTTTTGATTTTGTCTGGTCAGTGCAATTGACCTGGGTTGATTGCAGTCATTATATAGTATTTTGGTAGTGTTATGTACATTTCCATAGGACTGATGGATTTTTGTTGGGGGAGGTTATACTGCTTTAATTTTTCATCTTGTTTGTATTTTTGTGATGAGATATGTTCATGTGGCATGTCAACTTCTTTTGTTAATTATGTGTCTGATGATGGGCAGGGAAGATTGGGGAAGAACATGGGAAGTATGGGTCAGGTTGGAACCTAAAGGTTGGATATGGCGTAGGTGGACTCAGGGCTGGGCTGTGCAGAACAAGCATCCGGTCTAAGCCTGAGTTTGGGGGTAAAGCTGGGTATTGATGAAGATGCATGGAGTACAAAATCAGGTGGATTTACACAGCCAGACCTGAAAAGCAAATGCAGGATCTGGGTGGGTGGAGAGTCAGATGTGACGGGGCGGGCCCTGTAGTTTGGGAGCATTCAGGGTCCTGGTGCAAGACTAGTCACTGGGAGCCATGAACCACAGGAGTGACCAGACTAGGTCAGAGCACTGGTTGTAGGTGCTGGGCTGTATCAGGGACTTGGGGAGGATATGTGGAGGGAGAGGATCAGGGGAACTGACCTTCCTAGACCCTGGAGAAGATTGTGCAGAAGAATTCAACTGGGCAGAGAACCCCAGCCTCCTTTCAAAAATTAGCTTTTTTAAAAATAATTCCTTATTTTCCATTTTGAGACAAGAGTCTTGCTAAGTTGCTGGTGCTGGCCTTGAATCTGCTTTGTAGCCACAGCAGACACTGAAATTTGTGATCCTCCTCTTTAGCTTCCCGGGTGGCTGTGACTACAGGCTCAGCTTGAAAAAGAGATTCTTACAGCAGGTCCACTATTGATCTGTTACAGGTCTACTTTTTAATAGCATTCATATCTGTGATACAAGAACAGCATCAACTTACAAACAGGAATCCATTTAACCTGCCTTTAGCTTTACTTACATGTATGACAGTTGCTCCTGCTGTCTCTCTGTTTTGTTTTAAGGGTTCAAGTTGCTACATAGTGTCTTCTTTCAACCCAAAGGTTTCTTTCTGTTTCTTGTTTAATGGTGTTGCCCGGCTTACACGGGGAAGTCTTTTCTGACGGCATAGTCCAGGCTGGCCTTGGACAGATTTCCTGTCTCCACCTGCAGTCTTGAATCACAGGGGTGTCCAGTCTCTCCCAGCTAAAGTTTCCTGTTAAGGTACTTATTAAAACATAAAACTTAAGGGACTGATTAAAACATAAAACACAAAGTACTTGTTATTGTTATGGAGAAAGCCATTATATCACATTTATTGGACATTAGATAGTATTAAAAATCCTTTGGTTTTTTTAACGTAAGTTATAACATATGGATCTTTTCTTAACATGAATTATTTTCATGTTATACACGTACGTGTATACACACACACTTTTTTTTTGAGACAGGGTTTCTCTATTGTAGTCTTGGCTGTTTTGAAACTCCCTCTATAGACCACGTTGGCCTTGAACTCACAGAGATCCGTCTGCCTCTGCTTTCCAAGTGCTGGGATTAAAGTTGTGTGCCACTACTGCTCAATTTATATATTTATATAGTATATTTATATAATTTATATAATAATTTTCATAACAAAAATTATGATACAGGTGTTTTGTCTTCATGCACCATTTTTTAAAAACCATGTATTTTTAATTGTGATGAAAATGTGACATAAAATTTACCATCCTTGCAATCCCAAGTTTGGTGTTTTGCAGTTTTAAGCCTATTCACATTGATATATACTAATCTTTTTTAAAATGATTTTTTGGTTTTAGTTTTATAAACTAAAATTCTGTGCTAATCACCCACGTGTAGCAGGAATCTTAAAAGTTCTTATTTATAAAATCAAACCTGAGCCAAGTATTGGGGTGAACACTGGAAGATCAGGGAGACAGAACAAGCCACAGCTAACCTCACCTGGCCAACTTCTCAGCTGATCTTGTTTCCTCAGACTGGAAGCCTCTGTGTCCTCATATCCGAATGGCTCTCAGCTGAACTGTGCTGCTAGAAGCCTGAAAGCTTAACCAGCCAAATGCTTAACCAGCCAAATGCTTTAGTTTCTGGCCCTCATGCCTTATATACCTTTCTGCTTTCTACCATCACTCCCTGGGATTAAAGGCTTGCTTTCTGGGATTAAAGGCGTGAGTCACCATGCTTGGCTGTATCCTTGAACAGATGGATTTCTGCCTCTGGAATGCTAGGATTAAAGGTGTGTGCTACCACTGCCTATCCTCATGTTTAATATTGTGGCTGTTCTGTCTCTGACCCCAGATACGTTTATTAGGGTGCACAATATTTTGGGGAACACAATACCACCACACCCACATATTTCCCCAGTTCATTTCCTCCCTTTTCCTGCTCATCAACATTCTATGTTTGTTTGTTTTCTGTGTCTTTACTTCATGGGAGTGGAATCATATATTATTTGACTTTGTGGCTAATTTTTTTTCACATAGTCTAATGTCTTCAAAGGTTTATTCATGTTGTGGCAGTGACCAGACATCACTTAAAAGGCCAAATCCTATTTGTTGTACATATGTCCTATTTCATTCATTCTCATTACTCATTTTCAGATTTTGCTCTCAGTAGAGATTATTTTTCTTTTTTACCAAGTTTTTTTGTCTTCAGGTTTTAGCTTACTTGGCTTTCTAACCCACGGGCCAGGCTTGCTCTATGGAAACCACATGAGCAGTAGGTGTTTTGTAGGTGTATTGCTGATTTGTACCTTGTTATGTTTCTCACTTAGACATTTAATTGCTTGCAAGTTATAAAAGACTGAGGACTTTGTCGACTGAATAATTATCAATTATGAAGCTAACATTCTTTTGCAAGAGCGTCCAACCTCTGTGCTTCTCAGCCTTACCGGGCACCTCCTGCTGCCTGGGGGCTGATGATGTTGTAACTCCAATTGAGCAGAGCTTCCTTTGTTGTGAAAGCGAAAGAAAAGTCACGGAATACCACCACACTCCGCTGCTGACATCTGTTTCTGATACAATTTTGGTAATATGATAAAAATTAAAAATGTGTTGTGTGATTATTGTTTGTGATTCCCTTGGTAACACATGTGGGTAACTTGTCTTTCCTTTGTGAGGTTTGCATGTGTGAGGTGTTAAGTCCAAATGGAAGTGAATTGTGTTGCTGAGGACTATTGAAGCAACTTCTTCTTCTTTTTTTTTTTTTTTTGACACTAATTCTCTTAGATTACCTGTTAAATTTCTTGAGTAAGTTTTATTTTGCCCCTTGAATTTTGCAAAAATAATGAAAAAATTTTGTCAGAAATTACATTTGTATTTAGGGAATACTTTTTCTAAAATCACAAGTTATTTTAACATAACAAGCTAGTGTGTATTCTGTTTTTTACTTTGTTACAGGAAAACTGTTTTCTTTAAATTTTAATATTGAGATTAGAGCTGTGATTATTGAGATAAAAATGGAGTTAAGGAAAGTATATACAAATGCTCATGAATACAGTCTGGGTAGAGAGAAGATGGGAAACGGTTTAAAATAGGGTCATAGGGGAAAGAAGGAGGAGAGAAAAATCAGAAACTAAAAAGATGAGGTTAGGAAGGAAGAAAAGAATGAGTGGGTAATGCAAAGAAGACAGAATTTGAGAAAAAGAGAAAGGGGTGGGGCCTGGGGAGTTCCTGACTACATACATAGTATGGAATAGTTACCACATACACAGTGTGGAATAGTTACCACATGCATAGTGTGGAATAGTTACCTTTGGATGTCCAAAATGAGGACTTGAGCTCTTTGGTTAGGAATTCTGGGATTTTGTTTTCTCTTGTTGCTGAGCAACCATGTTACTGGTGCATCCAGTAGGTTATCAGAGTGATCCTACAGGTACCAGTCTGTAGACAACCCTTTCAGGTCAGTCTAGCAGGGTATTCTGCCAGAGCTGAGACAGGTGTATTTAGCTCCAAAGCTAATTTTCTTTGTACTACACAGCTCAATTTCTAGATGAAATCATCTTTTTGTATTTGCAATGTACCCCATAACTTATTTAACTTTTATTTCATGTAGTAAGTCCACATAGTAAGTTGATGTCCTTTATGTAATCTATGCTATTGCTGTCTATACATATTTCAGATATTATTATATAAAATTTGTATATACTTAAGCATACTTCTTGATATTTTACAAATTAATTTTACTTATTCCTTGTTTTTCTGTTATGTGACTTTAGGGTAAGATATAGATTCTTTTCAACTTTATGATATATAAAGCTGGCATCAAATTTATTGAAACATTAGCTTATTGTAAAGATTAAATGAGAGAATGTATATAAATAACCCAGTGTAGTGGTAGTAGACAGCACCCACCAGGGTTTGTGTAAATATGCTAGTATTATTTCTATCTTCATTGAGAATTTGACTGCTTCTTAGTTACATAATTCTAATTTTTAGTTTTAGAAATATTTTTAAAAATCACATCCTGGTTTCTAATACTTTTTTTTTTTTTTTTTTGCATTTTAATCTTGTCTTAGTTACTTTTCTTTTGCTGTGGTAAAACTCCATGGCCAAGGCAGCTTATAAAAGGAAACATTTGTTTTGGCATTACAGTTTCAGAGGATTAGAGTCCATGGCCATCATGATGGAGCATGACAGCGGGCAGGCATGGCACTGGAGAAGTAACTGAGAGCTCACATCTTGACCTACAGACGTGGAGCAGAGAGAGCTAACTGGGAATGGTGTAGACTTTTGAAACCTCAAAGCCAATTGTAGACCGAAGTTTCTGTCTTTCCATCAACTCCCAAATGCTTCCTCGCAACTGCTTCCCAAATAATTGACTTGGAGGCTTAATATTACTCACGGATGTTCAGCCAGTAACTCAGGCTTGTATAACTAACTAGCTCTTATGCTTAAATTAACCCATAATTCTTACCTATGTTTAGCCATGTGGCTTGGCACCTTTTCTCAGTGCACCATTCTCATCCTGCTTCCTCTGTGTCTGGCTGGGGACTCCTGACCTTCCCTTCATCTCCTCAGCATTCTCAGTTTGGTCCCCTGGTCCCCCTGCCTGGCTGCACTTCCTGCCTGGCTACTTACTGGTCAATCAGCGTTTTATTAAACCAGTTCAAGTGACAAATCTTTACAATGTACAAGAGGATTATTACACAGCAGCTCTCAGTGATACTCCTCCTTCAACAAGGCCATACCAGCTAATTCTTTCCAAGAAGTTCAACCAACCAGGGACCGGGTATTCAAACGTAGGGGCCTGTGGGGCCGTTGTCATTCAAACTACCCCCGGGTTTATGTGCTTCATTTGATCTGCTCTTGATGAAGATAAGATTTGTCTTCCCTCTCCTTTCCTTCTCTCATGTAGCCCAGGATGGCCTCAGATTCCCTATGTAGACTAAGATGAGCGTGAGTTTCTGATCCTCCTTACCTCCTCCCCCTACAATCACACACACCACATGCTGGGATTGCAGGCATGTGCCTCCATATATGATTTGTGCTGTATTGGGGATCAGAACCAGTGTTTCCTGCATGCTAGGTAAACAGTCTACCAACTAATCTATATCCCCAGCTGAGATGGCATGTTTTCTATCCATGGATATAATTCAAGTATTTAACCTACACATATATTGGTTTTCATCATTAAGTTTATAAAGTATCCCCATAAGCATTTGTAGTGCCTCTTTCATTTGCCAGGAAGTCTGTTCTTTTGTATAATTCTATGGTGCTCACAAGCCTTCCATTTTTCGTTGATTGTATACTAAGATGCCCTATTAGAAAGTGTTAAAGGTAATGGCTAAGAACTGGGTAGTTTGACTTAACTGTTTGCTGTTCCACTTTGGAGGAATCATCTCTGTTCTCATTTTTCTCAGTTGTGACATTTTAATGACTTAATAGGAGTATTTATGATTAAATTATTTTTTTAGAAAACTTTATTTTTAAGTTTGATTATGTGTGCATGTAGTACCAGTGGTGGCCAGAAGGGGGGCGATGAGTTCCCTGAAACTGGAGTTAGAGCTGGTTGTTAGCCACCAGGTGTAGGGAACCTAACCCAGGTCCTATGCAAGAACAGCCAGTGCTCTAACCACTAAGCTACCTCTCCAGCCCCTTGATTAAATTATTTAATGTACATTGAATACTTACCATTTAAGGCACTGCTGTTAACTGCTTTCATTGTAGTCATCATCATCACCATCAACAGAGAGGCCTTTCCTGACCAACGTATATGTGCTGTGTGCTCCATTCCATATCATCACCCATTTTTTCTGTTTTTTGCCCTTTGTTCTTCCATTTTACTTAGTAATTTATTTAATATGTTTGCTGTTGATATTGTTCAAATGGATTGCCTAATCTTTAAAGACTGCTTTCTTCATGATTATCCCTAATATTTGTGACAAGGCGTGTTAGATTTTGTGTGTATGTGTGTATAATAAACGAATTAGTGACATAGCTAAGATCTCATTTGCCTATCAAAGTGAAGTATATTTTTAGATACCCAAGATTGGCATAAGATATCTTACCTCATCTGAGGATGGTACTTGAACAAACTCTAGCCACAAAGCAAATTAATCCAAACAGAACTGAAGCTGGAAGGCTGGGGGGGGGGGGGAGGAAACAGAAGCAGTGAATCTTTTGTGTTTGTGTTTATTACCAAATCTAACCCAGTATCTTACAATATATAAGAATTCTGAACTGTAAATAATACTAAGTAATAGTCACTTACCAAGATAGTTAAACTTGAGAAGAATTAAGAGAACAGTATTCATTATATTGAAGGAGAAAAATGATCTGGACTAGGAAAATTGTTCTCAACCAACAGATGCTAAAACATGGTGAAATTCAACATTTCTTTCTTTCTTTCTTTTTTTTCCTTCATACAGTAGCCAACTTTATTCAGTGTCCCAGACAATTTATACTCTGGGAGTTAAGAAAAGTCACATGAATAAAGTTCTCATGAGTTCAAGTTGTATACAATGATAAAAACAAGTCGTATGGGACAAAACGTATTTTTCCATACAGATGTATAAAGGATAGCTCAAACATTTAGTTGAATAACAAGAGTAAGCAATAATGAGTAATCTTAGAGTCGGCCCACACCTATCTTCTGCACCTGGAAAAGAGCACAAAAACACATTCCAAGATCAAGTCTGTGTTTTGAAGAATTTGAGGTCACAAGACTCCTGTCCTGTTTCCTTGGAGTGTTAACATAAGCATTCAGAATTCTCCTCAAATGACTC
Organism: Peromyscus aztecus; assembly: GCA_902168405.1. Classification (NCBI taxonomy): domain Eukaryota; kingdom Metazoa; phylum Chordata; class Mammalia; order Rodentia; family Cricetidae; genus Peromyscus; species Peromyscus aztecus. Next base: position 18,364 of record CABHPQ010130219.1, on the reverse strand, counting down.
CTTTCCAGGACCATGTTGCAAAAATATACCTAAATTAAATTTATTTTAATTTTAGAAAAATCCTCATAACATATATATGAAGAAAGCTCTTTTAAAAATGTGGATGGGGACACACACACACACACACACACACACACACACACACAAACACACACACACACACACACCTGTCTCTACACCATTTGCATCCCTGGTGCCCAAGGAAGCTGGAAGAGTGCATCAGATCTCTAGGATAAGGCTTTATAAGTAGTTTTGAGCCATCTGATGTGGGTGCTAGGAACCAAACTCGGGTATCCAACAGCAGCAGTACTACTGAGTCAAATCCCCAACTCCCGATATTTCATTATAATGCAGAAGATGAAGATGCACCATTACTCTTTCTGTCTTCTATCATTTGGAGGTGATGGAATTCCCTGCTATTTGGTCATTGAAGGATTGAATGATTTCTCTCCCTCTGTGAATGGACTCTGCACATTGCTTCTTATTATAATTGTAAACACAGTTCTCTTGATGTGAATGAAGACAACAAAAGATTTGGTTGAGTAGAGATGAGTCCAGTTTATCAACATCATTTCTTAAGTACATTAGTATAAAAAGTATATAAAAACAAAACTAAAAATTTGATAGTAAAATTCTGAACCTTTTAATAATGGATATTCTTATTCAGTATTATATATCTTGTATGTTTAGTAAGGTTAAAAATTGGAATGACACACAGAAAAGGAGATAAATACATCTTATTTTGCTATCCCAGTTATGTGCTTAGCCTCTGTTCTCTGGTGCTCTGATGTACTTTCTGGCCTAAGTTACTTGCAGGAAATGTGTACTGTTCATAGGAGGAATTGATTTGTTTCCTCTCTCTGTATCTGCTACAATTGACCGCATTCAAAGTGGTGCTCTGTGTTGCTTGATATTTTTTAGTTTTGCTGATTGCTGTTAATGATATGGACTACATACAGTTCTACCCCATTAAAAGACAATCACAGCTATTTAGAAGTATACTTAATTTGTTTGCTATTGGCCTTAAGCTTATAGGGCTGTTGTTGGACTGACCTGTGTAACTGCATATTGTTTAGGAAGCTCTGACCTCCATGTCAATAAATTTTGAGTGTATGTTTTTACTCTGAATGTTGAGAAATTTCAAAATGACGTCAAGAATAGGAAACTATGGAAGCAGTGTTAGTTGGCTGTAGGCTGGGGTGGAAAATCACCAGGAACAGGATATCTAGGTAATCTGTAGGAGGTGATTTATGTCATTTTTCAAAAATAGCCTTCCCTACTACTTGGAGGATGGATCAGCCTCTTAGAGCTGAGACATAAGAGATATGTGTGAGGGAGAGAAGGCTAGCAATGTGATTTGAGTGTATTCAGCGTGCTGGAGCCCTGATGGTTCCTGTTGGAGTAAGTCTGTCAGTGTTCCGAGGTGAGGCCAGGACAATCTGGTGAAGACAGAGACTGCTACTGTGAGTGCTTGAGTAGACATGCTTTCACTCAGACGGTAGATTGTATCACTGCTTGAAGATGTGAAACGGACCAGAGCCACGGTTGGTAGAGCAGATGCCAGGACACAGCCTGGCTAGGAGCTGCAGAGAGAAATGGTCCTGAGTAGTGAGCTCTGTAGGTGTCTGTTTAGCTTTAAGAGGGCTCTGAGGTGGGCAGAAACCTTATCACAGTTTTTAAAGTCAGAAACAGCTGACTTTTCTTTGCTTACGAATGATCACAATGAATAAGGAAATCCACTAGCCAGAGTGGGATTTCAGCACAGCGACTGCATTTGGAGAGTGAGTGACATGCAGGGTTGAGAGTAGACTGGCACCCAACTGACTGACTTTAGTGTTGATGCTTAGGAGTTTGGCTAGATTAAAAATTTTGAAATGCTTGTCTTTTTCTTCAAGTTGACATTGAAGGTGCTGAAACTGAATTTGTTTTTAAACAGATCTCATGATCACGTTTTATGCTCTGTTTACCACTTGGTCAGTAGTGATTGAATATCAGCTCTTGGTTCAAGCACTTAGAACTCAGCGGTGAATCAGTCTGAGCATTGTGTTACATGGCCACTTGCAGTTGATAGCTAGGATAGTGTGTGGACACTTACAGATACTCGTTTGAATTTTTTCTCATAGATTTATTCACTTTAGCTGCTGTCTAATTTATGATAAGCGTGTGTAATAAGTAAGTACTTGTGTATGTTTATCATTTAGCTCCTAACAGCTGTGTACTTAACATTTGTTCTACAGTATCTGAGATGTCAATTGACTGTAAGGGCTGTTTTAGGTCAGATGTTGGGTTTAACCTAATTTGCTAAGCCTTATTCTAAAAATACTATGGGGCTACTACTGTGCTTTTAGGGTACCTTTAAAGGACTCTGAAACAGGAGGGTGCCACCCTGCAAATATATTAGTGGTGATTTCTGATTAGAATTTGATATTTAAATCTCTACTTCTGGTTCTGTTGTTTAAATGAATCTGGTTCAACAGAGCAAAACAAAGACTGAGGTGATGATGTAAATCCCTTCAGTCCCTGTTCTGTCTGCAAACAGCTAACTTCATGAACTCCCACATCTTTGGTGCAAGGGCTGTTGGAATGGTCTTTGTGGCTGCATCTTTAAATGTTGGAAATGGGACTTTACTGTGAATATGCAGTAAATCTTAATCATAGAGGCACACACAGGTTTCAGTGTAATACAGAGCTGGAAGGAGGCACAGTAAACAGACGTGCTCCTGTCTTAGTAGGTGGAGCCATGTCTCCGTAGAGTTGCTTCAGTGTTGATACAGAGACCGCTGGCAATGGGAATGCTGTGCCTTTGCTTTCCTGTGTATTTTAATCTCTAGGTTACTTAGTTCTTCTGAATGTCATGGGATGCTATTAGAAGATGCTGGTGTCAGTTAGTTATGGGATTGACGTTACAAAGATTTCATAATCGTGAAGATGTAACATGCCTTCATTAACTTTGAAAACTTTATTCTGATAAAAAATTTAAAGAATGTAGAAGACACAGATATTTTAAAGTATAATGTAGCATTATATTTTCTGTTGCATTTAGGACTCTTCATATGAATATATTATATTAAAATATTTGGTCATAATGCAAGGAACTCATTTTTGTTCTTATAAGTTTTTTCTAGCATTTAAAAATTAAATACATGTAACAATGTATATTAATGTTAAGTGGTAGAGAAAATATTTGACGTCAGTTGAATATTTTGTTCTGTGCAGAACAAATTCTTGTTTTTAAAGTGGCTTTGTGATTTTTTTTTGTATTTATAGGTTTATTTATGTTGATGTTTTGTGTATGAGTGTATGTATGTAAGTGTGCCATGTATGCGCAGTGCCCCAGGAGGCCAGAGGATGACCTTGGATCTGAGGGAACTGGAGTTAGAGATGCTTATGTTGCCATGAGGGTGCTAGGAACCTAACCCTGGTCATCTGTAAGAGCAGTCTGTGCTTTTAACTGATGAGCCATCTCTCCAGCCCTGCATGGCTTTATTTTGGAGAAAATTTTGATTTTACTTCTTACAGTATAACAAGTATGCTGCAGCCTGATACTCTCCGTCCCTCAGATCTGCTGGCCATTGACTTGTTGCTGTTGCTTTTGTTTGTTTTTTAGATAGAGTTTTACTATGTAGCCTTGGCTGGAGTCTTGCTCTGTATACCAGACTGCCCTCGAAATCATAAAGACCATACTGTCTCTGCTTCCTGGGTGCTGAGATTGAAGGGGTATGCCATCCCATGCAGCTGGTCATTAACTTTAAAAGCCATGTAATTTGTTATCTGTTACCACTGCCGTGATTACTGGAATTTTGGCCCATACAATGGCTTATATCTACAATACCATTCCAAAGTATGCAAGCATTTCTATGAACAATATCTGTATATTTTGGTTACAAATTATTTTTGAGTAGTTAAAGTATTGTTTGCAGGCATTGTTTGAAAAGGGAGATAGAGTTAGAATGTCATAGACACCCATAGTGAGAACTCATAATTATTTGAGTGAAACTAACATTACTCCTGTTCCTTCTGAGCTCTATGGTCAACTCTTGGCTGTTTGATAAAGTTTAAAATGTCTTAATCAGTTTAGCCTGCTGTAACAAAAATACCATACACTACATGATTTAAAAAAAACAAACAACAACAACAACAACAACAAAACCCAACCCTGAATTCCCCCACCCGACTCCTTTTTGAGGAAGGTGCTTAGGAATCTAAGGTCAGGGCGCTGCTTCCTGGTTAGTAGACATCCCTCTTCTTGTGATGTACATGGAGAGTGGGCTCACCCCAGCCCCCACTAGTCCTGTCACATTGAGGGTTGAGGTTTAAGATAAGAATTTCAGGGCTCATTTATAATATTTAAAGTGTCCAACCTGAACATCTTAAGGAATGCACAGTACAGACTTACCTTGTCTAATATAATCTTGTTTTCTGTTCATAAATGTTGCTCTCAGCCCTACAGTCTTTGTTGGTCCCCTTTCTGTTGGTGTTTAACCCAGGGGTGGCCCTGTATTGCCTCAGTTTCCTTTTAGTACTAATAGCAATAGGCAATCTCTGCCGCAACTACTGGTCTTGTGTTTCAGTGCCGGCACATGTTGGTTTCTTCAGCTTATTCTTACATCCTACTTCTGTTTGAAAATTAAATTTTTGTTAGTCCAGTTGTTACTGCCCCTATGTACATAAGTGTAAAAGCCATCCTTTGGGAATGAGGAGGGGCAGCACCTCTGCAAAAACTAATGCTCTCTCCCCAGCAGTCATCAGCTCTGAATAGCTCTTCAGCCAAGGGTGGGGTTTTGTGAGGCTCTTCCCCAACCTGGGTAGAGTTCTAACCGGCTTGATCTCATACAGGTCTTGTGCACGCAGCCATTAGCTGCTCTGAGTTCCTGGGTGTAACAGGCTGTCATCATATCTGGAAGACAGAACCTTCTCAGCTTTGGAGAAACACAAGTTTCTCCCAAACCTCTAGCTCTTCCAGTCTTTCACTGCCCATTGTGGTCCCTGAGCCTCGGAAAGGGATGTGATATCCATGTCCCATTTGGGGCCGAGTGCTCTCCTGTTTCTGCAGTTCGACCATCTACTGCAGGAAGAAGCTTCTGGGGTAAAGGTTGAGATCTGCACTAATCTGTGGGTATAAAGGTGTATTTAGGGAGCAGTCCAGTCAGCAACATGGAGTTCTAGTAGTACCAGGTCGCCCTCTGTGGTCTGGGATCTGCTTCTCTGTGGAAGCTTTTCTCCACTGTTAGAGTTAAGTTTCTAATTGTCTTCCCCAAAGGTTAAACATCTTGAGTAAACAACATAGGTTACTGTTTTAGTTAGGGTTTTTATTGCTGTGAAGAGACACCATGACCTCAGCAACTCTTATAAAGAAAACATTTAATTGGGGTGGCTTGCTTACAGTTTCAGAGGTTTAGTCCATTATCATCATGACAGGGAGCGTGATAGCCTGCAGGCAGATGTGGTGCTGGAGCTGAGAGTGCTACATCTGACAGGCAACAGGAAGTCGACTGTCACACTGAGGGAAACTTGGGCAACAGAAGCCTCAAAGCCCGCCCCCACAGTGACACACTCTCCATAAGGTCTCACCTCCTAACAGTGCCACTCCCTTTGGGGCCGTCTTCTTTCAGACACCACAGTTACCATAGTAAAAATGCATTTGCTTTTTTTTCTGCTTGCAAATATCAAGAAGATAATATCTGTTGTTAAACGGCAAAATAATTCAAAACCTAGAAGGGCTTTAAAGGCCAATAGCTTGAACTCAATAGGGTAGAATTGACCGTGTGTTAGTTTGAATATCTGTGAAAGAGGATGGATAGGCTGTCTGACCTGGCTCGATCTGTCAGTTCCCAGCAGTCATACCGAAAGCATTTAGGAATATTTTTTTCCTTTTTTGAGGTAGGGTTTTACACTGTAGCCCAGGGTAGTTTGGAATTCACTGTGTATCTTGGGATGGCTCCAGCTCACAGAAGTTCACCTGTTTCTTCTGAGATCTGGGATTAGAAGTGTGAGCCCTCTGGCCTGGCTTAACAGTAAATATTGAATGAAGAAAAAGTTGTATGATCCTGGGTTACTGTATTTTTTAATCGACAATACAGAACTGAATTATTTTCTCAGAACAAGCCTGAATTCAGTAGACATTGTTGGTATATTTTTTTTATTAGTATTTATATTCTAATACACTTCAAGTTGTATTTTTAAAAGTGCCTAATTCCTTTTTATCAAGAGTAGGAGAAGGGGAGGATGCTTTAGAGATATGTTCAAAGTACAAAGTTCCTTGTCAGTTCTGAGCACTCCTTTTCTGGGCTTTTCTAGATGGGGTAGGACTGGTTGGGGGCACCACAGTAGCCCATACCCACCTTCTCCTTCTTCTGCAGCTCCAGGGATGTTGCTGTTGCTTGCTTCACGACCTTTAGCTGACTTCTGTAGAGATCTGCTCCCTTAAAGTTGATTTTCAAGGGCTTATTGTTTCCTCATTTTATTTTACATTCTTAATAGAGATAATTTTCACAGTTAGACTAACGCCACTGAACACTATAGAGTGGAAGATGACCTACACCCCCGCTACTTCTAAAGAGAAGGTGACAGTGTCCTGGTGTCCTTTTCTTAGTCATCTGGTAGTCACTCACTGTGCTGTACTGGTGATGTGATTGGTTGCGGCGTCTCCTGTGCAGTGGTGGAAAGTGGGTACGCGAACTCCGTTTCAGGACCTCCCTGCCGCTTACCGAGCATTGGCATGTAAGTGATTTCACAGTCATGCAGGCAGGATGTTCAGAGTAAATAATTCCGTTTCCATTACTGTGGCCTTGCATTTGTGAGTGCAGTGCAGGAGCACGATACTCTTCTGATGGGTTTAGAGAAGCTTAAAACAGTAAGTTACATATCAAGCTAATTAAAACCTTTAGAGACTTCAGTTTTTGTACTCACTGGTGAGCAAATAGTTTTCAATTTAAAATACCAATAATTCCACAATTAATTACTTAGGAATTATTATAGATTTTTTTATACAAATGCACTGATTTTAACTTATGGTTTTATGCTCATTTTAATATATACTGTGATATTTTTATCCAACAAATATATTAAGGAGCAGAATTTAAAAATAATAAACCAATTTTTACATAGTAAATTATAAAAAAATTTAAGTGACCACTCCTATTAAAAAGAATCTTTCTGCTAATTGTGAATGTTTTTTTTCTGCTGCCCAGTTTATCATGTGCGTGGTTACATGGGAGTTCATGTTGACTGGAGACTCTAATGTTGAAACTTTATATCCCTGTATCATTTTTATGTGTGTGTGTGTTTGTGTTGGCCAAATTATTGGTGTCATTTGCTTATATAGACTTCTGATAAGTTAAGAAGCTACTGACTTCAGGAATGTACACGATCAGTCTCAGTAGGTCAACAAACACAAACAAAACAAAAACAAAAAACATTTGCCTTGGGAGGGACCAACCAGTCTTACACACAGGAGCATGGTCCTCACTTCAGCAGAAAGTGCATTAAAGTTGGACTTTCCAAATGTTGTAAGTTTGAAAGAAATAGAGAATCCTAGTCCTTAATGTTGGTGTTAGGCTGCAGTGTCCTTAGCCTTCCTGTGACCCGCCCAATGGCCATCAACACCACTTCTTTCTTTCATTCTTTCTGCCTGCCTGCCTGCCTGCCTTCCATCCACCCTCCCTCCCTCCCTCCCTCCCTCCCTCCCTCCCTCCCATCCTTCCTTCCTTCTCTCTCTCTCTCTCTCTCTCTCTCTCTCTCTCTCTCTCTCTCTCTCTCAAACTAATTGGCTCATGTTTGGTTTACTGAATGTCATCTGGACTCAGTAAGAAGCAAGTGACCTGCACTGAATTAGTGTAATTGTAACACAAACAGAAGATCACATAGTTTTGGTCTTACACAGGAAAGGAGAAAGTTGGAGAGATTTTCCTGTTTGATAAATAGAAACTGAAGCTGCAGGGTCCAGACCTGGTTCATACTTGATTTTACCTTCAGGGTTTTTTGTTGGATCAGTATATGGACCTTTGGGTACTTGTCCCCTATAAGAAAGGTTGCTTTTCCTCTTGAAACTTATAATTTTTTTCTCTTAGTCCTTCAAATGCAGTACATTAAGTTGTGAATCTGATACCTCTTTAAGCATAGTTAATATTATCTAAAACAGAAAAGTACTGTTGGAATTTGACATACCATTTCTTTATCCTGAGTAACATTGAAGCATTTCTTCAAAGGCTGTTTTGTTAGTTTTTGGTATTCTAAATTACACTCTGTTTCACAGAGAAAATGATTCCATTTGCCAAGGGTAAATAGAGCTACAGAATTCAAATATCATTTTAAATAATCTATTTTTTAAAGAAAGATTTAACTAGATGGTCAACCCTGAAAACATACAATTAACGTTTTCTAGACTGAGCAGGTTAGTTTTAGGAATATATACACATATAAATATATGCGTGTAACAACAATTAATGAAAAAGGCCGTGAACTTGAGAGAGTAAGAGGTATATGGGGGGTGTTTGGAGGGAAGAAACGGAAGGGGAAATGATATATTATAATCTCAAAAATAAAAGAAATAATAATAAAAAGATTTATATGATCTGAAGAGAAACCAGAATATATATTTTAATTGTATGACCTTGATCTAATAATAAGTTTTACTTTGAAGGTATCATGTTATAATGGAGTTACTTGACATTCTAAGCCATATTCTCTGTAGTTTATACCCGTTTCTTATGTCACCATACGATAAAGTAAAATAACCATTTAGCCAGTTAAATCTTTCATTGACTCTCAACCTAGCTTGTATTTTTTGCTTTCAGTATTTATTGAAATATTTTTCTCATGCGTTGTGTGTGTGTTAAGGGGAGAAGGAGGGAGGGAGGGAGGTAGAGAGGGAATGAGAATGAGAATATATGTGGTAGTCAGAGGACAACCTAGAATGTCAGCCCCAAGACCCCTCCTTCCACTTTTTGTTTTAGACAGGGTCCCTCATTGGCCTGGGCCTTTGCTAAGCAGGCTGGGCTAGCTTCCTGGTGCATCCCCAGCTACCTGCCTGTCCACACCAGCCATCTCACCACTACTGGAATTGCAGGAATCCTTCCTCATGCCAGTCTTTTTAAGTGGGTTCTGAACTTACACCTTCATGCTTGTGAGGCAAGTACTGTATCAACTGTGCCGTCTCTGTAGCACCCCATCTCTTTTCACGTATTTCCCTTCCCTATTGATGGCATGTCTTAAGGGAACATGTACTGAGTCCTGTTCCTAATTTTTACTTTTAACATGATCATCATTGGTGTCTAACACTGGTGTCTGACATGAAGCACACACTCAAATATTAATTAAAAATATAAAGGAATGAAATTCATTTAAATTAGTATTTAAAAACCTGTATAGCCAGGGCTACACAGAGAAACCCTGTCTTGGAAAAAAAAAATCTGTACTCTAAACACCATTTAAGTACTGAATAATCCAATAAATGTTTGTGTAGTGTAATTGCAATAGTAGAAGCCTAGCTGGTTTTTTTTTTAGTTTGTTTTTGTTTGTTTGTTTGTTTGTTTGTTTGTTTGTTTTGAGACAGGGTTTCTTTATGTAGCCCTGGCTGTCCTGGAACTCACACTGTAGACCAGGCTGGCCTCAGAATTACAGAGATCTGCCTATCTCTGCCTCCCAAGTGCTGGGATTGAAGGCATGTGCCACCACCACCTAGCTGCTTAGCTGTTTTGTTTACTGATTGTATCACTTAGACAAAGGTAACTTCTATGTATGTCATTTTGTTTTCTTATATGATAAAATGAGAACAATATAGTCTTTATCATGAAGAGTTACTAAGTTAAATGAGATAGTGCATATAAAGTTCTTCAGGAGAATGCCCCACAGGTGTTGATTTTTTTCTTTGTTATTTTAGAAGTTCTTTGGAATCATAGGAAATATATGAATTTATTAGAGGTATATGGTTTTATATTGAGAATATCTAAAAATAGGTAATATTCTAAGAACATATTGAGAGATGAGTAATTAGATAATGGCCCAGGCAAAGGCTTTTTATGAGCTGTTAGGACATCTGTGCTTCAGAGATGATGGAGAAAGACTGGCATGCAGATTCACACCCTTGGGGAGCTGCTGGGTGAGCAGGTGAAGGAGCCTGCGAGCTGACAGACAGGCTCCTATGGTCAGTAGATATCAGATCAGCTTGTGTTGTCTCTGAAGAAAAATTGATGCAACATTTAGTAATGTATATAAATCGGGACAAAGATAATAGCTGTTATTTCATTATTAGTAGTAATTGTGGACAATTATTTCTGACTATATACCACATACCAGGGTTTTTATGTTAATTTCAGTTCTACAGCTGTTATTCTAAAGGCATTCTTTCCAGCAGCCTTTGGAACTTGCCAGAAATGTGAGTTCATGGACCTCATATCTGGTCTGTTGACTCTGAAATTCTCAGGATGAACTTGGCAGTCTGCAGTGTAAGAAAATTCTATTGCATGTTAAAAGTTTAAGAACTGTTCCTTTTGTGTATGTCTAGCCACTGGTGAGAAAACCATGTTTATTAATGCTTTAATACTGCTACTGTTAATTATCTGTTTTTTACATATATTAAGCATAGTTTAGTAAGTTTCTGATCAGCAAATTCCAATATTATTCTGTAGCTACTCACTATATACCCTGTATAGAAGGTACAGTCATTGATGGCTTTGAAGCTCGGCGACCTGGGCTCAGTTTCCAACTCTGTCCTGTATTTGCAGAGTATGTAAGAGACAGTTAAACATCTTATACTTTAGTTTCTTGTGGAATATAAAAATAGAGAAATACTTCCTCATAGGATTCTGGTGAAAATGAAAAGGGATGATTCTTTTTAGAGTATTTAGTACATTGCTTTATAAATCATGCTATCTAGTATAGACAGTAATTGCTGCTGTATTAATACATATGTGTCTAAACATACATAATACAAAAATTAGAAGCAGTTTAGAAATACCCTAAAGGCAGAATGTCCATCATTAAAACCATCAGATCAGTGCTTATTTGGGGCCTTAAGTGTTCTCTTTCTTTCTCTTGTGTTTTTGGTGGAGTGGTACCCCGTCTCTTCTGTCACTGTCCATCTGTCCTTTCCTTTTTCATGGGACCTTACAGACTCAGGTGCTTCTCGTTGTAGGCCTCTCTTAACTTCTCACTGAAGGGACTCTGGTGCTTTTTCACGTTCACTTGAAACTGTTGGCAGAATATCCATTTGCTATTCTTACCTCTTTTGATTTCTTTGATACTTCATTTCTTGATTCCCCCAAACCCCCTGTGCCTGTCAATCTTGAGTTCTAGACTAATTTTTAATTATATATTTAGATAATTACCTTTTATATACTGTTGAGACACTCCAAATCTAATATTTATACATTTGTTTTAACCTTTGTCTTTTCTGTCTTGTATTGTCTCTCATACAGCTAAATCTAGAAATTACCTTTCTTCTAATCTTCCACTTTTATTAATTGCCACGTCCTATTGGCATTGCCTTCCTGCCCAACCCCCACAGCCAGAGATGCTTCAGATTCCATTCCTCAACCATTGCTATCTGTATTACGTCCTTAAGATTTCTTGATTTCCAGATTTCAAACTTGGAATTCTGCTTGTGTATTTCTACATCAATCTCCCTACTGATGTGCTAGTCCTTCATCTCATTCCCTTCTCCAGTAACTTCATGTCACTGCTAGATTGATCGTTCTAAATCCAGACACAGATCATCTTATTCCTTAAAAACCTCGCCATGAAAACCCAATTTGTTAGGTTTGTGGATAGTTTAGTAGTTAAGTTCTTAGGGTGCTCTCCAAGGCCTTTGGCTGTGAACACCTTCTGTTTCTGTACCACCTTATTTCCTTAGCCACCCTTTATTGTACAGTCAGCACGTTCAGTTCCGTATCTTCGCCTCTCTCTAGTGTTACTCTGTTACCTGTATCTTCTTCATCTCTCTTCTAAACAGTCCCCACTGAAAACACTCTGTAAACCCCAAGCTCAGACATTGTATTGTATTGGAGTGACTTTTCTATCTAATTATAAATTTATTGACAACAGCATGTACAGCATTTAGTTCATGTTTTTATTGTAGAAAGGTATAGTGCAGTGCTTTGTGACATATAGGTACTAAATAAGTAAATAAATTCATATAAAATTTGGTGTGTTTGGGGTTTTTCTTTGTACTTTTAATAACTTGGGAGGCAGACACGTCTGTGTTCGTTTTTTGAGCACCACCTGAGCCCATCAGCCTTCGCTTTCATCAGAGCAGCTGTGACTTCTTGTAAGATACCGCTGAGGTCTGGCCTACTGGCTGTTGGCATTCCTTCTTAGGGGGAGGAGGGGGTGGGTGGCCGTTGGACCCCCCTGAGATTCTGTCCACTCCGTCCTGCACCTCAGCCCCTGTGTGTTCTCCTGTCCCTGTTGCACGTGGCCTCATGGTATTGGGAGATGCCAGGGACACTAGAAGGCTAACGAAGGTGGCGTGTCTCTGTCTGTTGAGCTGTGGGAGACGTGGATATGCATTGTGCAGTGAGAATTTTTGATAGCCATGCTTCTATGCATAATCCCTCCTGGACACATGCTCTGTCAGTAAGCCTAGTAAATTCACTGGCTTCCCACGTTGGACTCTGTTGCATCCTGCTTAAGTTTATGGTAGATGACCTATAAGGAGCAGGTACTTGGTTATTTACACCTCTGCAGGGAGAGAAATTTTCCACAGTGGTGTAAGTCAGTAAATGTGGTCATGCACACCTGTAACCCAGCACTTAGGAAGTAGAAGTGGGAGGGCTAGAGTTCAAGGCTAGTTTAGCTACATAGCATAGTATGAAGCCAACCTGGGTACACACACACACACACACACGCACACGCACACGCACACGCACACGCACATGCACACGTACAAGCACACGCACACTTATACATATAATGGAACTTGAAGGGAAAAGGAGCGTTATCTGTTCCATCAGTTAACAGCTTGAGTGCTACCATGTGTTCAGCCCTGAGTGAGGCACTGAGTGAATGAAATCAAAAGAAAAGGACTAGTGTTACAGTTTTCTTTTTCTCTGACAATGTGGTTCTTTTATCCATTTTATACTCATAGTTCATCATATTTTATTTTTAGTGTAGTTCAGTTTTGAGAAACAAAATGGAAATTCTTTAGGTTAGCATCTGAAATGCTAATTTTGAACTTTACTATGGCACTTGTCCAATAGAATCTGTTAAAAATTTTCCTCTAGGTCAGATCTAAGTTGAGGAGAATGAGGTAACTTTAATATGAACCCAGATTGCAATACAGCCTTTCTCTCCAGTGAGTTGCCAAACTCACGATTCCATTTGTATTTGGAATGGGGGAAGCTGAGTTAATATGGATGTTTGCCAATGATAGCAAATACTGGCAAGATAATCTTGTTCCCTGTGCTTAATTATGTGGTTTTCTTATAACGTTTTTCACATATTTGTTGGTACTTACTAGCCTTTCAAGGTGAATTTACATGTTTGCCAGTGTCTCATATATACTTTATTCTTCCTGAAGTTAATCATTTACTGGCAAATCTCCTGTCTTCCTAAGAAGGCCAGCTAAAATTGTGTGTGTGTGTGTGTGTGTGTGTGTGTGTGTGTGTTTTGTTGTGTGTCTTTGTGTGTGTGGGTATCATACACCTTTTATTTAGCTATCCACTTCTATCTCTTTGTGAGGCTTTATAGATTACCCTTCATTATAGGTACCCCTCATAAAGGCTGAGATGTAGGTGTGGTAATCCATCACATATTTGTTCTTTGTCTTTTCAGTTCTTGCTATCAAACTCAGAGCACTGTGCATGCTCAGCAAACAGTTTGCTGTTGAGGTGTGCTCCCTGCCCTGTCTCATTGTGTGTGCTGTTCTCAGTGTTTCAGGCACTGAGATATAGTAGTGAGAGAAACAAGGGTCCAGTCTTTTAAAAAGGTACTTACATGACAGAAGAGAGGTGATGAGTTATATATGCACATATTTAAAAGTGGTATCAGGTATTGATAACTGTAAGAGGGACACAGAATGACCACTGTGTTTGTGACATTTCTACACAGGAGGGTAGAGAAAGGTTATTTGAGGCGTTGGCTGTTAGGGTTGGTACAGATAAAGGAGGAAAATGAATGAACCATGCAGATGTGCTTTGAGTGAATGTTTCTTTTAGAAGAAACTAAGTGGAGTATTTGGTATAAGGAACAGCAAGGAAGCTTAAATGCTGGATCTGGGTAAGATGCAAGAGGAGTGGGAGGTGGGGAGCAGGGTAGCAGAGGACCAGACCACTGAGGCTTCTTCATAAGCTATGATTTGATTTTACTCTGAGACTTGAAGCCATTGGAAAGTCTTAAACAGAAGAATGCTGTGTTTTAATGCTAGATTTAAAAGCTATCCTTTTTATTGAGGGTGCAAGCAGGGAAAATAAACAATGAAGCTGTTACTTCAGTAGTTCAGGCAAGAGATGATGGGGGCTTGGCTATGGTAGTTACGGTATTAAGAAGTCAGATTCTGGATGCATGGATATATTTATTTATTTATTTCTGATTGTCTAAATGAGATGTGATAGAAAGACAGACATGGATTTTTTTAATAACTTTTTGTTTGTTTGTTTGTTTTGTTTTTTCAAGATAGGGTTTCTCTGTGTAGCTTTGTGCCTTTCCTGGAACTAGCTCTGTAGCCTAGGCTGGCCTCGAACTCACAGAGATCTGCCTTCCTCTGTCTCCCAGTGCTGGGATTAAAGGCGTGAGCCACCACCGCCCGGCTAGACGAGGACCCCTGGAAGCATAGGCGTGAAGATGTGGTTAGGCCTGCTGTGGAGTGTCTGTTCTGCCGTGTTCACTCTTAGGAAAGACGTCGGACCCGACAGTGTTTTAGGCACAGGTCTTCTTCCTCTATTTTTTTTTTTTTTTTGAGACAGGGTTTCTTTCTGTAGCCCTGGCTGTCCTAGAGTTCATTCTGTAGACCAGGCTGGCCTCGAACCCAGAGATCCTCTTGCCTCGGCCTCCTGAGTACTGAGATTAATAGGAAGTAACTAAGGTCTGTTTGAAGCACCTCTGCTTGGCTAATGGATCAAAGCCAGGGTTTTCAGGCTTATAGGAGACATCTTCTTCAGACTACCCCATTTCTTCCTTAGTTCCCCTATCTTAATAAACTGTGCAGGCATATACTGGTATTATGATCAATCCATGTGAGTCTATTAAATGGGTAACAGAGTTTATTAAGATATAAATTGAGGATGTACACTCATGAATACAGAATGGAGTAGACAGCTGAAGTCGTCCTCTGATCTGACTGGGAGCGAATCCACCTCACAGGCAGGAACAGTGCCCCCTCTCCCTTCCCTTAGAAGAGGTCATGTACAATGACAGGAAGCACTGCCTCCTTCAGGCCCTATAGCCCAAGGTCATGGGCGGAGCAAATACCACTACCTTTCCCCCTTTCGTCTAAATAAGAAGGTTCTAAACTTAATGCAAACTATATACAACAAGAATGATTATCAAGTATTGTCCAGGAAATACAAAGGGCAATAACATAAACAAAAATGGAACTACAACCAATAAGAATAACATTAAACAAGAAAGACATGCATAATGTCTAGAACATGGGTAAATGGCAGATTACAGAGATTACTCCAATAGCTGTCCTATCTTGAAGATACTAACTCTAGTGCTAATATGTTCTTGCTAAGATACGAGAAAATTGTAACTGTATCTAGTCTTCAACTCCATCAGAGACCCGAGAAGGAACATAATAATATCTGAGAAAACAGAAAATGCAAGCAAACACTTTCTGAAATTCTTGTGAGAATAGACAGAGACAGCTGGGAGCCTGGACAGTCACCTAAAGTTTCTCAGCATTGTTGGGACATCCAATTTGGCTACAGACCTAGAATATTTGACAGACCATTTTCAGAAGCAGGAATTTTGAAATGACCATCTTACCCTGTCTGGGCAGAGTTCAGTAGTTGCTTTTCCTTGTGTCTTGCTTGTCTGGAAAGGACAGTGTTCATACTGTCAGCAGTTGAGGCAAGTTCTTTGCCCAGCAAGCCATTTTGCCAAGAAGAAGACAAACTTCCATACGGAAATGTCTTAGAAGCCCAACATTCTCTCGGGATCAGATCAGTGCTGCCAGGAGCAATTGTGTCTCACATCAACAGACTTCTGAATTATCAAAACATTTAAATGCCATATTCTCTAGGTCTATGAAGTGTTTGAAGATTACCTATCCATCTGATATATGTTTCTGTTAATCTGGACAACCTAACTAACATAACTATAGAAATCACAAGCATTGGTGACTATAAGTCTGTAAGTCTTCTCTACCTAAATAACCTAAGGACTAAGGCTTCACATTAACAAGGTCAACAGTCTATAAGCAGATGTACTGTATAAGGACAATGATCTCAAAATTGTGACAATGCACAAAATATCTTAAACAGAGGTAGAAATGTATAGTGCAATATGACAACAATATCCTTAATATGTATCAATATTTAAATATCCTAAACAGAGGTAGAACACACATACAGTATGATAAATATAATATTACACTTGTATTCAAAATATTTCAAACAGGAGTAGGAAATGTATACAACAAATATAGTTTTGTATTTGTATCAATATACAAATTATCTTAAATAGGAATATAAGAATAGTTTACATTTGTATCAATATATGAGAATCCATATCAGTGCAAATTATCCAAGACTGATAGTTTGCTAAATCAGTTTACTAGTAGATACAATAATCTGCCTTAATATACTGTACCTATCCATTCCCCTTTTTCTTTTCTAAAGGAGAATATTGAGTCTAAATTTTATTGTTCTACCCCCAACCCTATAACCATCCATCCATAACACTGAGAGAAATGAAACCTTTGGGAGAGGGTCATCATTTTCTTAGAATTGTTTCCCGCTGTTTAGGGGGTGACGGTATCTCTGTGGGGTCCTGTAAGAAAGCTTAATCAGGTCCCAATAGGGCTAGCCTTAGAGTCTGCAGCCAGTCTCAGTAATGGATAAGATTTCTGAGATTCTGGCTAGAAGTGTAGTATAATGGACCATCTCATCTTAGAACTGTCCTGAAGAGTTCTCAGTCCAAAACTGATCACTGAATAATGTTCTTAGATGTAATGGCATCATTCTGTACCGAGTAGAGTCATTGTTGTGGGGCCCTGTCTTCCTTCCGGAGACTTCAAAGATTGCTGTTGGGAAGACTTATTTTTCACTGTGGAAAACTTGAACATCATTAGTATCAAAATGGAAAGTTTGGATTTAAAGATGACATGACATGTAAGGAAAGATTCCGTGAAATCAAGAATAAGCATGGAGAGAAATAGAATCTTGATAACAATGGTTCCTTGATTATTGGTTTTCTTCTGTCTCACACCAGGCGGCTCTTCTGATATGAGACAGAATCTCTTAATTTTTTCTTTTAACAATATGCTTGGGTTTAGAGAAGGAGAGAGCCACATTCCAACTCCAAAGCCAGCTTGATTTATAATTGAATCAGGACCATAACTATTCTAGAGTTAAAGAGATATAGATGTTAGGCAGTAAGATATTACCCTGTGGAGTAGTATATTGGTACCAGTAGGTCCTTCCTTTATGTCGTAGAGGTCTAGGTGTACAAAGCCTTATGATTTCTTGAAGATGGGTATTTCTATTATCCTGTAAAGATAAAAAAACAGAACCCTGCCCTGACTCTTGTTTGTTGAGTTTTCCTTGGTGGCTCAGTGGTTAAGAATACTGACTGATGTTCCAGAGGACCGGAGTTCAATTCCCAGGCCGTCCAGAATCCAATCATGCCAGGACAATAAACAAACAAACAAATGAATAAATGAATGAATGAATAAATGAATGAATGAAGAAGGGAACACGTGACCTCTTTCTCTTCTCATTTCTTCTCTCCGTGTATCTGTTTGGATTTCCCACCTACCTCTAAGCTGCTTTGCCATAGGCCAGTGCAGCTTTATTGATCAACCAAACAGATGAACGTATGTCACAGCACACAGAAAGGCATCCCACAGCACTGGAGCAACTCTTAAATTAGTTCATGTTCTGAGCAGACAACGTGAGCACTCTCTTCTGCCTCACAGCTGCAAAGTGAGCTTACTGGCCTCACATTATCCCTTCCATCTTGCCTGAGAATTTGCCACATAGATGCATTTGGAGCTATAGTCCCACCGGCTGTTTGGAGCTTATGCTGCGTAGGTAGTAGACTTGTTACCCACCCGTTTGTGCAATGACCTCATTGGTTTGCCTTTCTGTTACTGAACTGGCATGAGCTCGGCAGTGGAAAGTTTGATGTGGCATAGGAACGAGGAAACGTCACAAAGGAGAGATGGAGCTTGAGACCTCCTGAAGGGTAGCCAGCACCAAGAGCC